>SNQJ01S0033923.1:125844-141285 GCA_010110895.2 Picea sitchensis
TTAATAATAACTTTCTTCCTTTATTATTATTTATAATCATTAATATCATGGTTATTGGTCCATTGATTAAGTAATTAATTCTCCATTCTCCCTTTTTCATTTTCACATTTCACAATACCATGGCAAAATACCATTTAACTTTTTGACGTTTGAAGTAAATTCATTTTTATTTATTTTTATCTTTTAATACTCCTTTTTATGTAACTTTATTTTTATTTTGAATTTACTTTTTACATAAAGTTACGTTTTTCATTATTTTACTTTCATATTTATTTTTAAGTAAAAATCCATTTCCATTTTCCATTTAACTTATTCCTCTTTTGTATTTATACTCCATGTATGAATATTAATATTCTTCATTAATATTAACCTTTATATTAATATTCTTTATTAATGTTCTATCTCAATATATTAATATCAATATTCTCCATTAATATTAACATTTATATTAATATTCTTCATTAATATTGATATTTATATTATTCATTAATATTTAATTCAATTTATCATACTGTAGGTTTCACGTCTTCCATTCTTTTATATATCAATCCCTCTTCCATTTGATCATATTTATGGATCAATTCCTTATTTCGATCCTTAACCAATTCCTATGAAATCCTTCTTGATCCTTCTCTATAGATTCTTCTGCTGCGAATTAGCTTCCTCTACAATTCCTTCAATTCCATCCTCTCGTTTCTTTGACCTCCATTATGGATGGTATCTAACCTTTATCATTGATTCATTCATTTAGGTCCTTAAATTCCTTTCACTATGTCCTTGTCTTCATATTGTTGTGAACTCTAACCAAGTTCTTCTCCAAAAGGGATTAGTGTTCAAATCATGATAACTTCATCTAGGCACTCATTAGGGTCAATATGATCAATGACTATGCCTTTACTTGTGTCCTTAGCCCTAATCACTCATGCTTCCCACATAACCAAATGCGTAACCAAGGGATACACAACTGAGTACTAGCAATGTCTAGCTTGACTTAATTGATGGTGCAAACTTAATTGTTCATTGGATGGATGGTCCCCATCATTTCTGGGGCTGGGTTCCTGGTTCGTATCTCAATGTTGTGGATACAGAAATAAACCTCTAACCAATAGGTGGATTTGTCATCGATGACCCACAATATTTCAGGGGTCTTCCCCATGTTAAACACTTCACACCTTTGCTATGAGAAATAATTTTCCACCGTTGATCTAACCTATGGTCGAATGGTTGGATCCACATCACATCATTTTTCACCACCATTAAATCTATGATGATGTTTTAATCCAGGATTGGATGTATGGTTGAATTTATTCCACCTTCTACCATGAGATCTAACGATCCTTATTCAACCTCTTTGCGATCCGCCGGTTAGCATCGATCTAACTCTACACCCCATGATTCTAGACATCTCCTTGATCTAATGGTAGTATTTTATTCAATATTGATCGGACGTTCTCTATGTTTAAGTTTTGTATCCACATTTTACACAACTCTTCTTCAACAATTTATCCCGAGATTTATTCATTCCCTCATCTTCAATCGAGTGTTCAATGCTTCACTTAGATCTATCTCCCTTCATTACTTAGATCTATCTCACTTAGATTTATTGCTTACTTCTTTTTACTCCTTTGTAGCCTGATGTAATATTCCATGAGTAGAAATAACTCCAAGGCAATTTACTGTTTGACTTGTATCTTAAACATCCTCAACATTATCATCATTTCTCAGATTCACACCAGTGAACTCATTCATCTTTATAAAAACTTCAAACAAGTGTTCCTCTGTACTATCTCTTTGTCCTGACCATTTCTCCAGCCTTCCTTTGTATTCAACATAATTTAAATTTGGTGTTGTCATGACTTATAGTTTATCCTTTGATACCACTCATCAAGAAAATCATTGTTATTTCTTGTCTTCCCATGTTGGAACATTGTCCATGTTTGATTCATTTTTCCATCAATGACAATACACAATAAATAATGCCAATATAATAAGTGATATGAAAACTACCCCATCACATAGAAAGTTTTGAGAATGAAAATAAAACAATTTTTCCCATATCAACATTACATTAACAAATCCATACAAGGGATAAATTAGTGTGTGATCCTTCTATTTCTATCCACCTTTGTTGATAACTCTATTTACTGTTCATCCAATAGTAATAAAAAATAAAAGTAAAAATGAAAACTTAATTAAAAACTATAAATAAAAGCTAATGTTATGAAAAGAAAAAACAGTATCCTATTTTACCCTACTCCTATATTGATCTAGAATTGGATCCAAGAGCTTGATAGGGCTCAGAAAGGCCTAAAAATAAAATTTCGCATAATGGACTCAAAATAGACGTGTGCGTAGACCTCGTCGATACGAACCCAATGCAACTTGAATGGGATCAAACAAACGAAATATGCTCCATATATCACAATCTATTCATTTGGCCAAAGAGGAAAACAAATGATGACTGTATAGTCCATATAGTGTCATGTGGTAGCTGACGGTACAGGCCGTATAGTCATACAACTAACATGGAAGGCACAGTTGGTGCTAATGTGGCAGCATCTAGAGGTGACATGTGGGAGGGTGACTGGGCGTATGGATGGATGACATGTCAGACAAGTGGACCAATCAGGGAGTGACACATCTCACCCTTATAGTGGTGACACATGGCACGTCTGTACGAATTACGTGGTAGGTACAGTGGTTGAAAACTCAGAAGACAGGTGGACCAATGGGTGTTTGACACATGTCCTTGTTTTCATCAAATGGCATGGTGCCACGTGGCCCAGACATGGGATGCCATGTGGCACCCATTCATTGGTTATTATTTTTTGGAAAAATTTGTGGAGCGCATGAGGTTTTAACCCACAACCTCAGGTGTGGGCTAATGACTTGGTCGGGCTGGGCACACAAGCCCACCCGCAATGTAATTCTTACCACTATACCTCTCCACATCTATTTGAACTTACCAAAGGTTCCGAGTGGAGGAGAATAGGGCTGGGGCCTAGCCCCCAGCCCCCGGTTGCAAACATACCATACACCTATGTTTTGTGTCCATAGCCTACTCTACATACTATGTTGGTGTGCGCAGTGGTATATCCCTCGATCACGTGAGCCTTTGCATAGGACCTGGGCCATTATCGTTTGGGTAGCGTTATATGGGGTTAGCGTCGGTTGGTCGTGCTAGCCCTCTGACCACGTGCATAACTGGGATCTTGGAACGAGAAGGGATAACAGGATAAGGGTGCATGGATCTTGGGGCATGGCTGCATGGATCGATTCTTATGACCAAGGACTAACCGATAAGGAGGTCAGCGAACTAGCACTAGTCCAGGGCCACGTGCAGGTGCCTAATATGACCAGTGGTCGAATATCAAGGGGTTTTCACCCTATATTGGCATATAGTGGGTTTTTAAACCTTATCTAAATATTTTTAATGGATTTTTATGTAGATTTTGGAGAGTTTTGGCCAATATTGAGGGATATTGGGCTCATTTTGAGGCCAGATCTTGGGGTGAAGTTGAGAGATGGTTACCAACCTCAGATCTATATAAACCAGGGATTCTTAAAGACATAGAGGACATTTAGAACAGGTTTATGCTAAAGTTTTTCCAACCCACAACCATTTTTATGTAGGGAAGCTATTGAGGAGCGCACTTTTGCGGGCTATTTCTTGGAGCTTCGGTCATCTGATTTCAGTGGCGTATGTTTTGTTGGGTTATAGAGATATGGAGGAACAAGACCAGATCAGTTTGTAACCTTTTTGGCACTACTGTGATGTATGTTTAAATATTCAAACAAAAATAAGAAATCCTTACCCACTGAGACAAAGGCCCAAAGACGTAGGCGAGATTGCAGAAATCCGTTATGAATTTCGTGTTCTATGGTTTGATGTTATTCTTGATTTATTTTAGATCTGTATATGCACATATGGATGTGATGTTTCTTATACAATTCTTCCTCTTTCTTTCAGCTTCTTAAATGGTTAATGAACCCATGCATAATAACTCAAGCATTGTCAAATAAAAGATAATTTCGGATCAAGTGGTATCTGAGATAGTTGACATTTGGATTTGAGTTTTGTATGTTAACTAGGGAAAAGATACATCGTCGTGAAGGCAATATTTTTGAAGAGAATCCATTGATTGAATTGAGAAAGAGAACTTCTCAAAGCGAGAAGATGGCATTGAAAGAGGGACTTTCTCAGGATGAGAAAAAGTTTTGAAAAACTTTCTTCACCATGTCAGAGATGATGAAGGGTTTGTATGAGGATTACTTGGAATGATAAAGGCCAGTTCTTGGTGACTCTTCAAAGGGAAAAAGTGAAGAATGACAGAATCCTCCTCAAATTCCTCCTTCAGCCCCATCATCGCCTCCTTCTTATTCAAATTCAAGTTCTAAATCCAACGCAAAGAAACATGTCCATAAACATAAGAATGAAATGCCTTTATTAAAGCTTGATGTAAAATTTGAATTACGTAGATGGTGAGGTTAATGCAAAGAAACTTGACAATTGGGTCAGACATATGGAGGTTTATTGTAGTGTGCAAAAAAATCAAGGATGAGGCAACTCAGATCAAGTTGGCATCACTTAGAATTGCATGCACAACACTCATCTGGTGGCAAAGCAAGTTGAAAACTGGCACACAACAAGTGGGTAAAGTATTTCTATCATTGCAAAGTTTTATTTATGCACCGAGGAAGCAACTCTATCCTTTGGGTTATAAAGAGAACAATTTAATTCAATGACAGGCTCTTAAACTAAGAAAAGGACAAACAATGAAAGAATACATAGATGGCTTTCGTAAAATGGCATTGATGTTAGATATTCCTTTACCTACCCAAGAAACTCTTATGAAGTATATAGGAGGTTTAATTGCACATATTTGAAATATTGTATTCATGTTTGGACCAACTAATCTTGATGAGATTTTTGTTCAAGCAACATACATTGAAGCAGGAAAAACATGTGTTGGTGTATCAGAGGAATAATCTTCACGGAAAGAGGACAAAAGGAAGTGGAATGGAAAGAAGTCAAATTCAGTGGAAAGAGAGGAAGAGAAGCCCCCTTGCAAGCATTTCAAGAAAGAGGGGAATGATGAGGATCGTTGTTGGCAATTTCATCCCGAGAAGAGACCGAAGTGGTTCAAGGAAAAGAAAGAGAGGAAAATAGTTGCAACAACAACACAACCCACAGACTTGGGATCAGATTCAGGTGACGAATCTAAAGTCTCATTGGTTGGTATGAAAGGTAAAATTGGTGAAGGATTTGATTGTAGAACTAACTTGTTTCATATAAGGGTCATGATGGGGCACACTAAGGTCGACACATTGATAGATAGTGGATCTCAATCTAACTTAATTTCATAGGAATTGGTTAAGCAATTGGGATTAAAAACACAGATACATCATAAGCCTTACACACTTAAATGGATAAGAAACAATCATCAAATGCACATAACCAAGAAGAGCACATTAAAATTTGCAATTTCATCTAAGTTTGTAGACGAGGTAACATTTGATGTGGTGCCAATAAGTGAATGTGGAATGGTCTAAAGAAGTCCATACTTGTATGATCATAAAGCAATCTTCTACAGGGAAAAGAATCAATATCACTTAATCAAAGAACGTCAAGAATATGTTGTTCATGCTCATCATGTAAAGGAAAATAAAACTCTTCAAACTATGGAACAATTAAGAAATGCGGCTCAAGCAAGAAACACACCTATAATTGAAATCAAGTAATCGATCTTAAGAAAGAAGAGGAGATGATTGTAGAATGGAAAATCAATCACAATTTGTTTCAAGATAATCTAATGTCGTGCAAATATTATAAACATATCAACTCATTTGTAGTCATATTTTTTATGCTATCATTGGTAACGTTGTCTACATGGATGATAGTGGATTCAGTAATATGTGACAGGGTACAAATGGCTAACAATATGTTGTCTGTTATCATGATTGTGTTACAATTGATCTTGATGAAACATGCGCACATGACAGAGTTCAAAGACAAATAACAAGTCGGGTGGCCTTTCCTGAGCTTGATGAATAGTCAGTAACCTTTTCTGGGACCAAAAGGTCCTTAGTGGGGAGGTGTGATCCAGAATTGGATCCAGGAGCTTGATAGGGCTAAAAAAGACCTAAAAATAAAATTTCTCAGAATAGCTTCAAAATGGGTGTGTGTAGGCCTCATTGATACACACCCAACACAACTTGAATGGGATCAAACAGACATCATATGCCCCAGATCTCACGATCTGTTCATTTGGTCAAACATGCAAAAAAAATGATGAATGTACAGGTCGTACAATGCCACGTGGAAGATGACTATATAGGTCGTACAGCTGTACAACTAACATGGCAAGAGAAGTTGGTGTTGACATGGCAACATATGGAGGTGACATGTGGTAGTGTGATTGGGCATATAGATGGATGACGTGTCAGACAATTAGACCAATCAGGAAGTGACACATGTCACCCTTGCATTGGCGACACGTGGAACGTCCGTATGAATGACGTTGTAGGAACAATGTCAACTTCATATGACACGTGGAAGGTACAGTGGTTGACAAATGAGCATACAGGTGGACCAATGGGCATTTGACACGTGTCCTTATTTTCAGAAAAAGGTGTGGTGCCACGTGGCCGGGACATGAGATGTCACGTGGCACCCATTCATTGGTTATTATTGTTTGGAAAACTTTTTGGAGTGCATGAGGTTTGAACCCGCGACCTCAGGCATGGGTGAATGACTTGGTCAGGATTGGTGCACCAGATCGCCCATAATGTGCTTCTTACCACTATACCTCTCCACATCTATTTGAACTTACCAAAGGTTCCGAGTTGAGGAGAATAGAGTTGGGGCCTATTCCCGTGCCCTTGGTTGCAAACATACCATACATCTATGTGTTGTGTCAAGAGCCCACTCTCCATACTACGTTGGTGCGAACAGTGGTATAGCCCTTGATCATGGGAGCCTTTGCATAGGACCCAGGTCGTTATCATGTGGGCAACGTTGTGTGGGGTTAGCACCAGTCAGCCAAGCTAGCCCGCTGACCAAGCACATAACCAGGATCTTGGAATGAGAAGGGCTAATAGGATAAAGGGCACGTGGAGCTTGGGGCATGGCTGCATGGGCCGAGTCTTATGACCAAGGACTAACCGATAAGGGGGCTAACGAACTAGCACTAGTCCAAGGCCATGTGGAGGTGCCTAATATGACTAGGGTCCAAATATCAAGGGGGTTGCACCCTATATTGGCATATAGTGGGTTTTTAAACCTTAGCTTAATATTTTTAATGGATTTTTATGCAGATTTTAGAGATTTTTGGCCAATATTGGGAGATATTGGGCCCTTTTTTAAGCCAGATCTTGGGGTGGAAGTTGGGAGATTGTTACCAACTTCAGATATATATAAACCAGGGGTTCTTAGAGCCATAGAGGACATTCAAAGAAGGTTTATGCTGAATATTTTCCAAGCCAGAGACATTTTTATGGCGGGAAGCTATTGAGGAGTGCACCTTTTAGGGCCATTTCTAGGAGCTCCGGTCATTCGATTTCAGTGCTGTCTATTTTGTTGGGTTCCAAAGATATGGTAGAAAAGGACCAGATTAGTTTGTAAACTTTTTGGAACTGCTGTGATGTATTTTTAAAGCTTCGAACATAAATAAGAAAGCCTCACCCACTGAGACAAAGGCACGGATACGTAGGGGAGATTGTCGAACTCCATTATCACTTTGGTGTTCTATGGTTTGTTGTTCTTATTTCTTTATTTCAGATATGCATATGTGCATATGGATGTGATGTTTATGCTATAATTCTTCCTCTTTCATTCAACTTCCTAAATGGTTAATGAACACATGCATAATAACTCAACCATTGTCATATAAATGATCATTTCAGATTATATACTACACCTCAATGGTTGAAAAATGAACTATACGAAGTCATAATACCAATGTATCCATCTATATAATTCCAAGCCTCCAAACACATGTTCATGATAAAATATTAGTAACAAGACTTGGAGAAAATGAAGAGTAAAAGTAGGAAAAATTAAAACACCAAAGAATCTATTCACCAGATTAAATATGTCATCATAATAATTCACTAGAGATCTATCTGATTAATATCCCTCCAACCATTCTTCAATTCTATCATAAAATCTTGTATGACTATCATAGAATTGACAGAGTTAGTCTAGGGGGAAGTAGTATACCAAATGAGAACCATGCAAGAATCTCTATGAAGCATATTTGGTGAGAGAATTGTTATGCTAGTAAAATTGTTAATTCCTAAAGCCAAGCCAAAATAATGAGGGCCTGACATAACCATAAGTCTATACCGAATTGCCTCACAATCTTGGAAAGCCTCCTGAGGCTCATACTTCAAGCAACCATTTCACTTGAGATAAATTAGTGGGATCAAATGATGTACATAAAATAGAATCTTGCATGGTATAAGACATATATTCAAGATAACAGTGGAAGACACTAATATCAACAATATCAACTAAAGGGATACTTGAACAAGAAGACTTTCTATTCATAACAATTGAATATGAAAAAGAAGAATACATTGGTTGATATGCATCTACTATGACATTTCCTTCATCCCATGAAAAAGGATGATAAGGAATATTTGTACTAAGTTCACGGGAAGAGGAATTATCTTCTATATCTTCCATATGCACATTACCACCATCGAGTACTTCAAAACTGGTTTTACTCATTTAGTTTATTTGAATAGGACAATGGGTGGATTCCTACAATATCAAACCATTAAAAAGATCATGATACAAAAAATAATAAGTAGAAGAATTAATAGAATGAAGAGCCTCTCTTGAACAAAAAATATTTCCAAAAGGTGTTTCATTGAATAGTAGTTCCTCCTCATTAAGAGCATGGTTGAATGATTGTGAAATGATAGGATTCACACTAAGCATGATTTCACAATCAACATGGTTTTCCTCTTTCAAGCAAAAAGTGGATTGTTGTGATAGAAGAAGTATGTCCTATATGTTAATTTATTCTCTTGAAGTGCAGTGATCAACATGCTTGTTTTTCCCCTACAAAGTATGATAATAGGAAATATGTTTCATAACATACTCATTTTTAGAAGAGAGGTGCAAATCACAAGAACTCTTAGAACAAGAATTTTCAATAAATGATCCAAAAACAATAGAAAAACATTCTTAATCTAGCTCGGTTAAACTAGGATAATTTATAATAGAAGAACTATCTAAATCAAAAGGAGTTGATTCCAAATTATCCATGGGTGAGGAAGGATTCATGTCATGAGTGTCCAAATTTTCTTCATTAACAAAATGATCAGAATTAATTTTTGCTCGATAGCTTCCTCCTCCATTTCTTGTGATGGAAAAGAGAAGATAGGATAATGAAAAACTGACATAACCATTTTTGCGACCCAAAGTGTCCCATTATCAACAAGAGAACCGTTCTCTTTGCTAGCTACAGAAAAATATAAACTCGAATTTACAACACAAAAGGTTTATTTTTCGTCACATGGAAAGAAAGGGTGAATGGAGTGGTGGGAGGATACATATCTTTCTTCCAAAAAAGAATTATCTCTCTGATCTGTATCCCCCATATTAAATAAATATCTAGGCATATGGATTCCAACTAAACCATTATCATTTTCAACATTTTCATGTGAATCCAAATCAGCATGTAAACGATCATTAAGACATGATCTAGATTCTTCATCCACTAGTTGATATCTTTCATTAGTAAAATAAACTAAAGAGAGAATCAAATCAGTGATAGAAGTCCTATCATCCAAAGGAAATATATAGCAAAGATGCATAAATCTAATAAGAAAATATTCAAGAGATTCATCTTTGTTCTTTATAAGTTATGATATCTCTTTACACAAATCATTATAATCATAATTCTAAAAATCATGCCAAACTTGATGCATAAACTATTGCCATGTGTGAATAGAGGAAACCAACAAAGTCTTACACCAACTCTTGACACAACCTGTGAGAGTGAGAGTGAACATACTGCAAATGAAACTTCCATTACTAATATTTTTAGATCAACAAAATTTCCATAATGATAAACCATGCTCATATGCATAAGTTTCACCCTCACCATCAAATTTAAATTGTGACAAGAATTGTAAAATATTTCTATGAGTTTGAAGCAGTGCAATATCAGGAAAACATATCCATAAAGGGATATGGGATGGAGCCATTAATTAATAAATATAAAAATAATATAAATGACTCCATAGGCTCATCTTGTCATCTGGCCCTCCTTCTAGCACCATTTTTGTTGACACGTCCAAATGGTATGTCATGCAGGTAAGAGAGAACACCTGATGGAAGGTCCTAATTAGGCCTACCCTCATTTGATGTAGCACTTTCAACCAGTATGCAGGCCTAGTTTCCAATGAAAATTAAAAGAATAAAATGGAAAACATAGTGAAATATCTCCCAAATATTTCTAATTCTAAACCTATTCTAAACTTAAAGAAAACTAATATAATCTAACAACTTTTAACCTATCCTGCAGGAGCAAAACTAATAGATGAGTACAACTTAAAATGATATCTCTAACAAAAAAAATAGTTCATGGTAGCCATTGATATGTTAAAACAAAATATTGTAGATATTATCACAAGAAGTTGCAAATAAGAGTTGTAACATCGTCCTTCTACTCAGAATAAATCACAATAGCATAAGCATTCCAAATACGAAGCATAAAAAGAGTTCATATGATCAGTACTCGAAAAACCTAAATGAAAAACACATGTATGCACTAGTCCCAAACACATTTTATAACAATTATGACTTCCAAAACACCTTATGCTCTTCATATATCCAGAAATAAAAGTATCAGTAGTCTATACAATGGGAAAAAGTCCCTCATTATATCCAACGAGTTCTCTTTTATAAGATAAGAGAGACTCCTCAGCTCTTGTGACTATTCATTTCATTTCCCTTTCTTTTGTCATTTTACATTTTTAATTTCTTTTACATTTTTAAAAATGGACATGTAAGCATTTTTAATTTCTCTCCCTAACCCAATTCATAAATTATATTCCTTTACAAACATTATTAACTATTCATGTTAGTGTCATCTTCTGTTCCTCGAGTTATTATGGGAATTTTGGTGTTAGTCTATTGAATTCTATCATCCAATATTATTTTCCTATATCTCATCCTTCCATCATGCTCTTTCAAGTACAATTTAAACTCCCAGTGCTTCATATATGACTATTTGAACATTGCACATCCAATTTCCCCCCCAAATTCATGGGTTATTGTTATTTGAATTTTATAGGGTCTTATGTTAATATTGTGTCCACAAGTCCTATTGCAATGCATTCCTTGGATTTATGCCTTTCCAGCAAGGTATCATGGGATCAATTCTGACACCTGCAACTCAAGATATGTTTTTTTGAAAATCAGTGCTCATTAGCACTTGATCTTCGCTTGGGTGAATCTTGTTCATCGAACTTTAACCTGAAAATAATTGTACCACATGCATAACAAAATTTAATACTGAGTGGTATAAATATTTTTTATCCCCTTTACCTAATTTATAGATGAACCTAGAGAAGGGATAGGACCTCATCTTCTCGATAGCTCATCCCATAATAGTCTGATGGTTGGAGGTGAAGGTAAGATCTACCTCACAACTTTGATGACTATACACTCTGATGGAACATGCTCTCTGATGGCTAGGACATGGAGGGATTAATTTTCCCGAAAATATTAGAATAATAAACATGTACACTCGACTTTAAAAATGATAAATAATTAAAAATGAACATGCAAATAATAAATAAATTTAATAAATGTATTGCACATATGTTATCCAATAAGATATAGGATTCTAATGGTAAAATATTTTGATGGAATAAGCTCACTCCTCATTTACATGACCAATCTAGCCTTGAAATGCATGTGGGGAAAACCATTGATCCTTATTCATAACCTTGACCTTGATCCTTGCCAGGCTCCCCCTTATCGGGAAGAAAAATCACCTTTTCTTATTGCTTCCACAATGTATCGCACATATGTTCGCTGATGAGATAAAGTATTTTGATGGTAAAATATTATGATATTGGAATAAGTTTTCTCATTTACATAACACTAAATTATACCATAAAAATTACATTCCCTTCCTTCAACAAACTTATAAAGATAATCATGGGTGGATGTAGATAAGTTTCTTGAAAACTGCATGCTCCAAGTCTCAAACTCAAAGGAAATATTAGTGATCTTCTAATTTAAGTCAAGTGTTAAAAATTGAAGAGTGTGACCAACATGCGAGAGATTAAAGATGAATACAATAAGCATAACATGAAAGAAAGAGGATGTATAATTTAAGTTATTCAGTCATAAAATCCTCCAGAAACAAACTCATCCAAGAAAATCATCAATCAAGATCAAACTCCCAACCTCCTTAAGGAAGATAAAGAATTAGAATTAGGTTCAAGTTGTAGGGGATTAGACATTAGGGACGAAATTCAAGTAGGGGTCCCTTTCCTTTCACTTGTAAAAGAAAAAGTAAAGGGGGGTTGTTGTGGCTTCAACACATGGTATTAGAGTTATAGAAATAAGATGGTCGTGGTGATGAGAGAGACATGGTGATTGAAAATCTATGGTGGTGAATCATTAAAGAAGAAGACTCCAAAGGTCAATCCTACATTTCTTCATCAAATAAAGGAATGACTTCAATGAGGTATTTCTTTTGTTATTTGGAATTAGGAAAAAGATTTTTTTTCCTGATTAATAAAACATATGTTATTATTTTAAAATCTGTTTATTTCGGTTCTATAACTACTTTTACATAAGTTTTGTAAAACAAATAAATGGTATCAACACCCAAATATGATTTTATTTGAATCCAAGTTTTTGTGAATGCCTCTAGAAACATAACTTTTGCATCAATAGTTATTATGAAATATTTTTCTTTGAAATCATTACTTGATTTATTGTAAGATAGGATTCTTTCATATCTCCTAATTCTACATAATTTTCTGATATTTTTACCATCGTCCAGTAATTTGTCCATAAATGTTTATGATTACAAGCCTTAAGAAAAATGGAATCAAATTTTCAATCTCACTTGCATTTCCATTAAGTCTAATAAGTGTATCCTAGGTAGGGGATTCAATTTGCTTCACCAATTTTTTCCTTTAAGAAAAAAATGTTGGTCGGACTACACATTGAGAAGGATACACAATATGAATGAAATAGGTCTAGATTGGAACCTTCCACTTTGAGGCGAAATGCAAGAGGAGGCCACCCATAAGTTTTAGAGAGCACAACACACTATCCTATGAGATCCCACTCAATCCATTGACAACCTCATTCAAGATTTGTGGAACCAGAAAGACTTGACCATGTGGCATCACTTACTTATCTTTCTGTGTGCTTTGAATTCCATGAATTTAAATTTTCAATCATAGGAAATTATATCCTCTCTTCTCATTCAAATTACCACGTAATTGTTTCTTAATTGAAATATTTAGAACCACTTTGGAAGAAGTTGCATTCCATGTACATCATAATTCAAAGGATACCAATGTCTTGTTATTGAGTAATTTAAAGTAAAACATCTTATACATGATTATAAAAATATTCATCCATCCACATTATCATATAAAATTCTTGAGCATTTCCAGTGAATGTATATTGATCTAGCAATCCTAACATGATCTTTTGTATAGTATAATATGGTTCCCAAACATATTTGATGGCTTCAAAATGGTTAAAGAACTTGGAGGGAAAGGTTGAAATGTATCTTGACCCCATTCCTTTTTGGCACTCATGAGGAACAATAATCAAAATTGAATGAGGGAAAGGTGCGCGTAAATAGTCTAGATTTTGATGAGAAGATGGTTCTACATGTGGCTTTATATTGTTGATGTTTGTAGAATCAAATAGGTACTTCCGCACAGGTCTAAGTGTCTAGACGTACAGAGGTATTACAAAGCCTTCTACCTTAGTAATTTACTTTAATTAAAGGAATTGTTAAATTAAAGTTATTTTATTAATCATGTGAGTTTAATTTAATCAAATGCTAAAGTTATTAGCATTAGTTAATTAAATTAATATTAGCCATTGATCTTAGGCGAGGTGAGATATAGTATCTACAATTGATCACTTTGGAGACTATGGTTAGGGTTCAAATCAATTTTATAAAATGCATCCAAGGTGAAAGGAGAAGAAATAAGAGAAAAATATTTTGGAATCAATGACTCATAGAGAGAGAAAAGAAAGACTTTTGCTCAAGGAGATCTCAGCAAGGGTGAAGAAGGAATTTCATCTAGAGATCATCTCATTCCAAAGCAGAAGGAAGAAACAACAAACACATCTAGTAGTGCATACATACGCATTGCAACAGTGTAGAAGGGTGTATACATACGAGTCATGGAGATGCAACATGACATGTACATATACGCCAGGCCAGTAGTCGAGGGTGTGTACATAAGCGTAGAGTGATGGAAGCATGCCAATACATGTGCAGTGTAGTGGAAACAGGTGCATACATATACATTGTGCAAGTCATACAAGGTTTGTACAAATCATATAGGATGCCAGTATAGAGTCATACAATAGCAACAATGTTGTTGGGTTGGAGGAATTTGTTGTATTTTTCTGTTTCTATTCTGAGTGGGAATATTTCCTAGTTTAGGATATCTTGTAAGCTTGGATTCATTATTTAATGAAAATATGATTTGAAGGGAATATTTTCTATGTGTTGTGCATAGTTTGGTTTCCATATTTTGCTTCCACTGTTTTGTTTCCAACTAGTGTATTTTCAATGTATTTTATTTTGTGTGTTGTAATTTACTTTTCAGCAAGAGAATACACAAGTTATAACTAAATTAAATCTTAGTGATTGATCTTAAGTAAGGTGAGATTTAATATCAACCATCAATCACATTCAAGATTAGGGTTAGGTCATAACTTAATATTATAAAATAAATTCTAGGGTAAAGGAGCAGACACTTTTTATTATATAGAGAGAGAAAATAAGGACTTTTTCTCAATGACATCTTGGATAGCTGGAAAAGTACTTCCATCTAGAGATCAATACATGTTAAGCGAAAGAAAACATGGGTAGCTGCAAGAAGATCTAGTAGATTGGAGACACAACAACAAAGTGGAGTTGTACTCACTTCATAGGTCAGTCAGGGTGTATATGTATGTGGGATTTTTTTGCAGAAAAGCATGTATATACATAGGATATAGTGAGGACAGACACATAGAGATATGGAAAAGTGATTGTACGAGATAGTACAACCGCGAAGGAGTTGATAGGGTTTGCAGGTGTTGTCTATAGTTTTATGTGTTTCTATATGGGTCATTTTACCTGTAAGGGAGCCCTTGTAATATTTGATATTATTCTAATGACAAGTTGACTTGAAGGGAATAAATCTTTGTGTTTGGAATTG
>SNQJ01S0033924.1:7951-22735 GCA_010110895.2 Picea sitchensis
TGTGGCTTAACACTCGATTGGTCCATGATCTCTATTTAAAGAGCATGGAGGGTCATTTGATGATGATCAATTGTGAGAAACTCTCTTGTAAAATCTCTCTGTAATATTTTTCTTTACATTAATAAACTACTCCAAGTGGCTGCATTGGCTGGGGTTATGGATGTTTCCCTATAGGGGTTTTACCACGTGAAAACATCGGTGTGTTGATCTTTGATCTGGTTATGTGACTGGTTACTGAAGTCGTTCGTCCTCTATTGGAATACTTGTGTTGTCGAACAACTTCAAACAAGCGTATACTCAGAAAAATGGGAGCAGAGAGATACTTGTTTCTTATTTTCCATTTATATAAGAAGGAGAAAACCTAGTCGAACCGTCATTGTAGTTTCTTTGATCTTCCCTAACTATGGTGAATTGATGAATTCCTTTAATGCATCTTGGATCCATTATTGAATGTATTCACGTAATGGTGCCATCATTATGTCTTGTTACCTTGATTCCAAATAAACCGTCCTCAATGCTCTTCAATGTGTCTTTTTGTTGATGCAACATGAATGATTGACCTTCATTATCATTTGTGAAAATGACCAGCCACCGCCGAAGTTCTTCTTCTGTAGGTTTTCCAAGTCATCAAATTTATCTCTCAATGTATCCCTTATTGCACCCAGTTCGGTTTCCACCTGGTCCTTATTCAATAGCATTGACTTCTTTATCAATAGAGGACCTTATTGTTTCTTTATAACATCAATAAATTTTAATAATACTAGAAAAAAAAATCCATTAAGGAATCACATGTGGCATTCAATTGTTAGAGAGTATCTATTCATGAAAACCAATCTGTGTCTATTTTCCTCATCCTATAGTTGGAAGGAAGGTCCCTCTTTTGTCTCTCTAGATTATCCATAATTGATATTATTTCCATCAACATGCTCACAACATTCTTATATAAATTCTCATCGTTCCGCAAATCCTCTTGCAAATATTCCTTGAGGGCTTGGATTCTTCTAGTTATGACACCAACTTCAATGGATAATTCCCAAGCCTCTTGCATAATGTCGAGTCTCTTATAAATACTTTCAGTTCCAAATATTCTGACACCAACGAAAAATTTTGTGGCCTTGGTAACCTTGGATTTTTAACCAACCATTTCCTCAAGGAAATCCTATGGGACCATCATAGCTAATGGTTCTACAAATGGTGGCTTCGAGGTAAGGGTCTCTTCCTACTCCCTTAATCTCTTATTAAACCTATCGTTCTCTATTTCCTTATTTGTTATCAAGTGATTTAGTGCTTCCCCTGTAGCCTGGTGTACTCTGAGGAATCATGAAGGTTTCAATCCTTTTATCTCAATTTCAGAGCTCCACTTCTCTATCACCCTTTTATCCTTCATTTTGAATCCCTCGATGTGGAGCTTATTGGATTGTCTGTCATAATTTTCATGGTGAAGAGTGACCAAATATTCTTCAAAAATGATCGAGCCTTCTCAGGATAACTCCTCTGCTATCAAATTACTTTTAGCTAATTGCACCACAATCCATGTGAGTGTGTTATTGGCTTCATAGATTTCCATGTTGGTTGTGTTTAATTCCAAATCATCGAGTTCTACAAGAGAAACTACCTCCAGATTCCTCTCTCTTTTGGGAACAAAAGAAATGGTATGTGTTTCCTCCAATTGGTTTCAATGGGAGTCTTATTCATCTCCATATCCTATGCATCCTTCCTTATTCTATTTAACACCATCAATTCTCTCTTGACACTTGTGGCATGAAGAGGTATTTTTATCTGTGTGGTGCAATGTGTCATGCTCTGTGTTAGTTATGAAAAAAAACCTCTATCGATGATGTGTTTGATTATATCCTTCAAAATGGGGGACCTTTGTTGTACCCATATTTGAACTTATCACAATATCTGAATCCTCTTGAACTAGTTGTTTCTTTCTCTTGGGAGAAAATTTTTTCAGGACAAATTCACCTTAGTTTCAATAGGAAGGCATTCATTGTCGCCACCCCCTTCTCAAATTTCTTGCACCCTATTAGAAAATTGATGGGAGATCTCGTTTGATATAACTTGGGACCAATCAAAGAGGGTGTGCATATTTATGGAATAATAAAGGAAATACAATACATACCAAGGGACAAATTTCGTCAAGTCTTGACCTACTAGTCATGCAAAAATATAAGAAAATTGTTTGAAGGGTTGTGAAAAAAAAAATGTGTTGATTTCATTGATGTTAGTGGGTGCAGTCATGGGATAGATCAAAAAATACTTTAGTAGGCTCATTCCACCACCTTGGGAATCCAAAAAGGAGTATTCCTTTGGAACTTTTAGGAGTTTATTTTGTGTAGGTAGGCGCAACATCCTTCTAAAAGTATTTGGATTTAAAGGGATGGGAGTTATGCCACCTTAATTGAATTGAATGAGATGCTTCTTGGAATCAAATCTCTTAGCACACCAAGGGACCAAATCTCTGAAATTAAATGCCTATAGAATGCACCCAACTTTTACTATTCCTGACATACATGCTTTGTTCTTGAGCTTGTCTTCTTGAGAAATATCGAAATACCACTTGTACTCTATGGACCATTGAAAATTCCCACAATGTCAAGCTAGTGAATTTACAATGTCTCCATAGAAAGGTTCTTTCTTTCTCTTGTTCACCATCTTTTTCCTCTTTCAATGTACTTGGGTGTTTGAACATTACGTGTATAATCCTTGATTTTCTACTCGATAGGTACCCATTAATCACCACTTAAGGGCCAATTCACTATTCAAACATGCTCCTTTGTATCCTTGGCGCATGAAACTTATTAATTAGTAATTTTCATTAGTGTACACAATGATTCGATGAAAGGGCGAGAGAATTATTTCCCACTAATTAGTTGCAACCACTCATTACATGATCTAAATTTTATGAGTAGAACGAAATGAAAACAGATCTATATTATGAACAAAGAGATACCATGAACAATAACAGAGATATAATAAAACTTGGCCTATATTCAATAAATAAATATGTTAAAACTGTAAAATGCAGACTGAAACAAGATTGCTAGAATGTTGGTGGCTTATCTCTGAGAAGAGATGTGACGACTGTGCTCATTCACAAGAAGATGATTACAATGAGGCTCCAAAGGAATTTTTACATCAAACATGAATTCCAAAACACTAGACATCCAAAAACCTAACCCTAGGAGATGAAGTTCCAAAATCCATGTGGGCTCCGTTGGGCTAAGTTGGTACATCAACTTCTTGAGGTAGTGACTTTTTCATACGATCTTTGTTTTAGGCACAAGATAGTCTATTGGAAAGGTTTATCTGAGAAATACACATCATGTCATCACACTTTGAATTTGTCTATTGTGTGACTGTGGCAGCCAAAAAAACATTGTTTAGGGCCTCAAAACGGCCCTGAACGTTTAGGACCCGAAAAGCTAGAACAAAAATGCCAAGAAGAAAATTGAAGCTGCCAAGATGACATATGTATGTGATCTAGCTGGAATAGGTGGGTGGCCACCGATATCCACCTGGATCAATCCTCCCCCCTTAGCAATAAATGGTCTCCATTTCATTGAGTTCCCTCATCAGATGAAAAAAATTCTATTGAATTTGGCCCCAGGTGAGCCACTTTCCTTGGTGCAAGAGATGCCCTACTTTGACAACACGATAAAGTTAAAACTTTTGTTGGTGAGTTCCCTTGACCTTTGTTTCCATGATTTGATTAGTGGATGCATGTTCCATGTAGTTAGGGTTGAGATCTATCAGTGTCAATTGTTCTGCTACCTCTGAGGTGTCCAATAATGGTGGAAAGTATGGTCGAAGGAGGTCCACATTAAACATTGGGTGCAAGCCAAGGAAGGGGGAAATCTTGAGCTCAAAATCATTGTCACCCACAACCTTGGTGATGGTATAAATTCCATAGTGGAGTGGATGAATCTTTCAATGGGGCCCTCTAAAGGTTTATTTTTACAAGTGTAACCAAACTTTATCTCCCACCTGAAACTTTTGTGGCACTTGGTGTTAATCATGGAATTGCTTGTACTTGCAATTGGACTTCATCAAAATATCCTGAACCTGTTGGTGGATGTGTTGGATCCTCTCAATGAACCAGGTATCTTTGTTGTCTTCATTTTAAGCATATACGAGTCTTCTTGAGTGGCCACAACAAGTAGTGCAACATCCATGGGACCCAATGGTTGAAATCCAAACCCCACCTAAAAGGGGTTGTAGTTGGTTGAGATATGTATGACTATGTTGTAGCTATGTTGAACATAGGGGAGACTCTCATCCCATGTGCAGGGATAATTGGAATTGTACATGTGCATGGTATGCATGATCATCTGGTTGATGACCTTGATTTGGCCATTTGTTTGGAGGTGGAAGGTAGTGTATTTGGTGATCTTGGTGTTGGTTGTGGATCCTGATTATATTCTTTATTCATAGGATTGTTTCAGCGGTGCTTGGAACCCATTGGCTAATGGGGGGTGTGGGGGGGATTTCCCCCCAACAAATGTCACCAAGGGGGTCCAAGGGGGGTGACAACAATTTTTTTATCCCCCACCCCCTTGGCGGTGGATTCGGGGGTAGCACCCCTGAAGAGAAAATTTGGGAAAAAATGCCTTGTAAAATATTGTAATTTCGTAGTCAATATAGACCGTTAATTATAAGGTTGCAAATCTGACGGTAGAAGTTATTTTTAGGGATTTTTATCCTAGGAGGAAACCCTCTTTTATGAGGGAATTGTATTGCAGCTGTGTATGATTGTGAATATTGTATTCTGAGAGAGGAGATTGTGAGAGAAAGAAGAGGAAGTTATAGTGGTTGTGTTGTAGGTTGCATCCCTTCATTTTGATGGATAATAAAAAGGAAAGACTTTGCAATTTATTTGGTGGACGTAACCCACATTGGGTGAACCATGTATATTTGTGTCTCTATTGTATTGTGTATCTTCTGTGTTTTATTTCCGCATTTGTTTTATTTTATTTATCTGCGATCCTTTTTTTCTAACAACTGGTATCAAATCGAAAGGTAACTCACAGGAAAGAAAGGTGGTTCCTGGCTCGAGTGGGAGCAGTGGCAGAAGAAGGAAATTTTAGGGTGGAGAAATTTAACGACCAAAAATTCTAGTTGTGGAAGATGAAAATGGAAGATTATCTATATCAGAAGGATCTTTACATATTGTTGAACAAAAAAAATAAAAAATCAGAGAGTATGAAGGATGAAGAATGGGATATTCTTGACAGAAAGGCACTGGGAAAAATATGGTTGTGCCTAGAAGCGACGATATCTTTTAACATTTCAAGTGAAAATACAATGGAGGATACCATGAAGAAATTGGCTTCACTATATGAAAAACCCTAGGTCTCCAACAAGGTATTTTTAATGAAGTGTTTGTTTAATATGAAGATGTCAGAAGGTGGATTTGTTACTGACCATTTAAATGAGTTTAACGGAGTCACTAGTTAGTTAAGTTCTGTAAAAGTGAGCTTTGATGATGAGATTAGGGATCTTTTGATTCTATGTTCATTTCCAGAAAGCTGCAATAACTTGGTCATGGTTGTAACTAACTATGTCTCTGGTTCAAACACCTTAAATTTTGATGATTTTGTTGGTGTTATCCTTAGTGAGGAAATGTGAAGGAAAAGAATAGGTGAGACATCAGGTAATGCTTTGACTATGGAAAATAGGGGTAGACAAAGGGAAAGAGGAAAGATTTTAGGGAACCGTGGGAATTTTAGGAAGGGAAGATCCAAATCTAGATTGGGAAAGATAGAGTGTTGGAATTGCATGAAGAAAGGACACCTGAAGAAAGACTGCAAAGATCCAAAGAAACAAAGAGATGGACAACAAGAGAAAAATCAGGAAGAAAAATGTAACACGTGATGTGTTACAAGATGCTTTGTTTCTTTCTGTAGATAATATTTTTGAGTCTTGGGTAGTAGATTCAGGGGCTTCATTTCATGCCACACCCCATAGGAAACATTTTCTAGATTATGTTCAAGATGATTTTGGACAGGTTCATTTGGGTGATGATGCACCATGCAAAATTGTTGGAATGGGTAAGGTACAAATAAAGACAAAGAATAGAAACCAATGGTTTTTGAAAGAGGTAAAACATGTTCCATATCTAAGGAAAATTCTAATTTCAACAGGGAAGATGGTAAGTGAAGGATGTATATATATATTTACAAATAATTGGTGGAATGCCACCAAAGGATCACTGGTGATAGCAAAAGGAGAGAAGGTAGGTACATTGTACCTATGTGCTGGTAATACCGACTCTTCTATCTCTTTAGCTTCTTTAGGAGTGGATAAAACACTATGGAATCATAGGCTTGGACACATGAGTGAGAAGGGGATGCACATACTTCACAAACTAAACTTGTTACCAGATCTTAAACAAATTGATTTGGATTTCTGTAAGCACTTTGTTTATGGAAAACAGAAGAGAGTCAGATTTCTCAGACTTGGAAAGATAAAGAAGAATGACAAGGTAGATCTTGTGCATTCAGATGTATGGGGACCATCTTAGGTATAATCTCTTCGTGACTTGTGTTATTATGCTACTTTTATTGATGATGGAACTAGAAAAAATTGGGTTTATTGCATTCGAAAAAAATATGATGTTTTTGATACTTTTATTAAATGGAAAGCTTTGGTTAAGAATGAGTTAGGAGAAAGGTTGAAGTGTCTCAGATCAGAAAATGGAGGTGAATATTGCAGCAAGGATTTTGATGATTACTATTCATACCATGGGATTCGTAGAGAGAAGACAGTTCCAGGAACACCACAATAAAATGGTGTGTCATAAAGGATGAACAGGACAATCATGGAGTGTGCAAGGAGTATGAGATTGCATGTTGGGTTGCCCTTACATTTCTGGGTAGATGTTGTAGATATTGTTGTTTACTTAATAAACAGAGGACCTTCAAATTGTTTGGATGGTGAAATTTTAGAGGAGGCATAGACAGGTAAAAAGGTAAACTATTCATTTTTCAAGACTTTTGGATGCAAATCATTTGTCCATATCGATAAAGAAAATAGAACAAAGCTTGAGGCAAAATCCAATAAGTGTACCTTTATTGGATACGGTGTTAATGATTTTGGTTATCGCTTATGGGATTATGAAAATCACAAAATCATTAGGAGTATATATGTCATATTCAATGAGAATGTCATGTACACAGATCAGTTGCAGGGAAAGAAACAAAAAAAAGAAAAACCAAAATATATAGTGCTTGATGAGATCACTGAAAAATAAATTCCAAAGGTACCAGAAAATCAAAATGTACAAAAACATGAGAAACATGTACCTCAAACTCCTGCAAGTGTTGTTACAAGATATACTAGGTTAAGTAGGCCCCATGAGCGATACTCTCCTTCATTGTATTATTCATTGTTAACTAATTCTGGTGAACCAGAAAGTTATGAAGAGGAAATGTAGGTAGAAATTAAAAGGAAGTGGGAGCAAGGCATGAAAGAGGAAATCAATTCCTTCATAAATAAACAGACTCGGGACTTGGTTCAATTTCCTGCAGAAAAAGAGCATTGAAGAATAAATGAGTTTACAATTTGAAGGAAGAAGATGGGGGCAAAAAGAGGTATAAGGATAGACTTGTTGTAAAGGGGCTTGCACAAAAGAAACGTATAGATTTTGATGAAATATTTTCTTTTGTTGTTAAAATGACTTCAATTAGGACTATTTTAAGTCTTGTGGTAGTAGACGATTTTCATCTTGAACAGTTAGATGTAAAAACAAGTTTTCTCCATGGGGATTTGGAGGAAGAGATTTATATGTAGCAGCCACATGGGTATGAGGTCAAAGGAAATGTGAATTTGGTATGCAGGTTGAAGAAGAGATTGTATGGCCTAAATCAATCTTCAAGGCATTGGTATTTGAAGTTTGATAGGTTTATGACAGAACAAGGTTATAGTAGATGTCATTCTGATCACTCTGTTTATTTTAAAAGGCTAGAAAATGGAAGTTATATTATCTTTATATCGTATGTAGATGACATGCTTGTTGCAAGGTCTAATATGCAGGATATAAATGTGCTCAAGAAGAAATTATCTAATTAATTTGTGATTAAGGATTTGGGTGCTACAAATAAAATCCTTGGTATGAGAATTAAAAGAGACAACAAAATTCACAAATTGACATTGTCTCAGTGTGAGTACATAGAGAAGGTGTTGGAGAGGTTTAGAATGAAAAATGAAAAACCAGTTAGTACACCTTTGGCCAGCCATTTCAAATTAACCAAGGAAATGTGTCCCAAGACACAAGAGGATATAGAATACATTTCTAGGGTCCCTTATTCATCATCAATTGGCGACTTGATGTATGTGATGGTTTGCACAAGACCATATATTTCACATGCATTGGAATTTGTGAGTAGGTATATGAAAAATCTAGGTAAAGAACATTGGGAGGAAGTAACGTGGATTCTTAGGTATTTGAGAGGTATTTCTACTCATGCATTATGTTTTGGAGTTTCATACATTGATCTATAGGGATATGTTGATTCAAATATGGCAGGTGATAAATACAATAGGAGGAGCACCACAGGGTATTTTTTTACTATAGGTGGAACAACAGTAAGTTGGATTTCGAAATTGAAAAAGGTTGTAGCAATTTCAACAACGAAACTAGAGTATGTTGCCTCTACAGAGGATAGTAAAGGAGGGATAAAGAATTTTGGAGTCTGAGAGGTTTATGGAGAATTGGGGAAAGAAGCGGAGAATAGGTTGTATTGTGGCCGAGAGTGTCATTCATCTGCAAAATTCCGACCTTACATTCAAATACTAAAGATGCTAACTCGGGGTACCATTTCATGTCACATCTTGGAAGATGGGCATTTGAGTAGGAGAAAATATACTAAGAATATACAACTCAGGTACCATTTCATACAATCTGTCTTGGAAGATGGGCATTTGAAGTAGGAAAATATACATACTAGCCAGAATCCTACAGACATGTTAGCAAAGGGAGTCACAAGGGAGAGACTGAGTTCCTGCTCATTTTCAGTTGGAATTCAAGCATAAAGGTGAAGAAGAGAAATTTTCTAGGTCCAAGGTGGAGTATATTCCAACAAGTAAAACAACAGTGGAGTTGTTATGATCAGTCTCCAAGTGGGACATTGTTGGTTGTGGAGCCTAATTATATTTGTGATTCAGAGGTTTGTTTCAGCTGTGTTTGGACCCCATTGTCTAACGAGGGGTGTGAGGGGTATTCCCCCCCCCGGAAGTGAAAATTTGGGAAAAATTGCCTTATAAAATATTGTAATTTCATAGTCAGTCTAAATCCTTCATTATAAGGTCACAAATTTGACGGTAGAAGCTATTTTTAGGGATTTTTTCCCTAGAAGGAAACCCTCTTTTATGAGGGAATTGTAATGCGGTTGTGTATGATTGTGAATATTGTATTCTAAGAAAGGAGACTGTGAGAGAAAGAAGAGGAAGTTACAACGGGTGTGTTGTAGGTTGTATCCCTTCATTTTGCTGGATAATTAAAAGGAAGGACCTGGAATTTTCTTTAGTGGATGTAGCTCACACTGGGTGAACCACTTATATATGTGTCTCTATTGTATTGTGTATCTTTTTTGTTTTATTTCTTTATTCTTTATATTTTATTGCTCCGCGATCCTATTTTTCTAACACTTGGTTTCCAGTAGTGACCAGAGGATCGACTGGAATGTGTTGAGGAACCGGTTGTCCCAATATGAGACAATGGTTTGTGGTATCCCAAAATGTACCCACACTTGTTCGAAGAAGAGATTGGTAGTGGCCTCTACTGTGATGCTCTTCTTGCAGGTGGCGAGAATTTCCATTTCAGAAAAATGATCAACCACCACAAAAACACAGTCATTTCCCCGCTTGGTTGGCAGAAATCTCAACATGTAGTCCATTGAGATGGATTCCTAGTGCCTTTCAGGTGTAGGAAGAGGGGTGTACATGCCTTGTTTCTTAATGGTCAGTTTGGAAATGGTGTAGGAAGTGCAGGACCTAATATACTTGATGATATCCTATAGAAGTTTCGGCCAATAGAAATGTTGTTGTGACACTTCCACTGTCGTTTCTACATTGAAGTGCCTTTCCACCCAACTTAGTGGGATTCAAAAATCAACTTCTCTCTCTCTCTTGATGGAATGAAAAGATGGCCCAAATGGAACAACAACCCATCCTGAAGATGGAAATAAGTGACAATTGTGTTTATGCCCAAAATCTAGTAGGTGGCGACGAAGTGAGGATCTCTCTCATAGAGTTGGGACCATCTGGAGGTCTCGTGGCTAGAGGAGTTTAACACAATGGTGAGTGCTACAACTAGCAGGAAACTGAGGAAATCAATGATGTGATTGGTGCTTCCTATATTATACTTGAATTTGAGATGGAACTACTGCAATTATGTGGACCACTTCTAATGGCGGTCATTCTGCAATTTTCCCTATATCTGCATGAATTGCAACGACTTATGATCGATGTGTATGACTATCTCCTTCTTGATAATTTAATGCCTCCACTCGTGATAGGATTGTACAATGGAGTACATTTCTTTGTCAAAAGTATGGTACTTATGGATGAAAGTTGATAGTATCTCACTATGATAGGCCACAGGGTGTTCGTCATGAGTGAGAATTGTGCCCACAACATAGTCTAAAGAACATGTCTCAATCTCAAAGGGTTGATGTAGGTTGGGTAATGAGAGAATTAGGGATGAGCACAAGTGTTGCTTCAAATCATCGAATGCTTGTTGTTATGATAGGCCCCACATGAACATTTCCTTACCACCACCCCTAGTTACTTAGTTGAGGGCCCATGCAATATGGGAGAATCCCAACACGAACCTGCGATAGAAATTGGCAAGGCCTAAAAAGATCTGAAGCTCAGTGATTGTGGTTGGGGCAGGCTAGTCATGAATGCAATGGATCTTGGTTGGATCCACATGCACCCCATGCTCATCAACAATGTAGCCTAGGTACTGGACCTTGTCCATGATAAAGGAGAATTTTTCCAAATTTTCATATATCTTGTGTTGTCGCAAAGTTTGCAAAACCTATTGAATATACTACAAGTGTTGCGCCCAATTATTTTTGTATATGAGGATGTCATCCAGATACACCACCAAAACAAAATTGGTGAAAGGCTGCAAGATATCATCCATCATCCTCATAAAATTTGTTGGGGAATTATTCAAACCAAAGGGCATAACCAACCATTCAAAAAGACCTTCTTTAGACTTGAAGGAAGTTTTCCATACATGTGTCTTCTCTATTGGGACCTGATAGTAGCCAAACTTCCGATCAATTTTACTGAAGTATTTTCCCCCCTTGAGCTAGTCAAGGAGATCGTTGATTCAAAGAATTGGGTACTGGTTCCTGACTGTGATTTTATTTAGGGCCCAGTAATCGATGTAGAGGCATGACTTCCCATATTTCTTCTATACGAGCATGATTGGGATTCCACACAGTGATGAGTTGGGTCGAATGTGCCTCTTTTGGAACAGTTTTTTGATCTGATGCTTGATCTTCTCATTTCATAACAGAGAATGGCGATATACTTTCCCATTGTGTAGTAGTGCGCTGGGGTTAGATCGATTGAATGCTTGACCTGACAGTGTAGAGGTACCCCGGTGGGTGAGGAGAAAATGTCTTTGTATTCTTCCATGACCTTATCCACTTGCTTTGGTTGCTTGGAGAGTTCGACTGCGGAGGCCATGGATGTGGCTGCAACCTTCCGCTCACTTTGCGAGCGAATCATGAAGAAGACAAATTTATCGATCTAAGAGATGACCTTCCTTCATTTCTTGGAAGAGGTCAAGGAAATGGCAGTAGGTGGAACTACCTCGGGTATCCTGTACCATATTTCATTTCCAAAGTAGTAATAACACTATGAGGCCTAGAATCATATACAACATGGTGTTTCCATAAATAAGGTTGGCCCAAAATAAARTCACAAACTTCAAGGGGAGCAAYATCACACAATACCTCATATTTGAATGGCTTGATGTCGTAGGACATGCGACACTATTGGCTGACGCAAAGACTACTTCCTTGGTGGAGCCTGTTATCCCTACACTAGGGATAACTAAGGAGATCATGTCTCGAGGCCCACAATTCCTAGACATGGAGTGTCAAGAGACATATGACTTGAGCATGGACCTGGAGGGCCCCTCTTTTCTTCAATGTAGCTCATTTATCAACAACAACAATATCCATCCCACCAGCCTGGTCCTGAAGTAGCAGTAAGTATTTCTCCATGAGGCAATGAGTTTGGGTATCATGGTATGTGTCACTCTGATTATTGAAGCACTTGAGTATCTTTCATTGAATTCTCCTTCATTTCATAACGTTTTCTTGGAAATTATTCTCTTTAACTTGTTCATACCTGGAAGGGTGACATGATACCCTAGTAAGTTGATTTCCCTTTATGATGGGTTGCCACTATATGGGTCTATGAAAGGTCAATGTCCATTCCCCCCATACTTACCACTTTCCATCTTTATTCCTCTCATTTCCCCCTTACCTAGGAAGGGTTGTACCTTGCCTTGTGGGAATAAGGGGCTAAAGGCCCAGAGGGTAAAAGTAGTTGGAAAGAGTTAAAATCCAAAAGTGAAATCTTTGATATGCTTTGCCTAGGGATTCCAGAGAAATCATTAAAAGTCTTCTTAGTAAGAAAAGGGAACCCGTAAGATAAATAAACACTCAAGGTATTAGTTGGTGGATGGGAGGTCTCATCATGAGCCGACCTATTATGACCATGGGCATGTAGCGGTATGAAACTACCATCTATTTGGTCACCAAACCAAGGTAATGTCTCTTGGTGGGATAGCCAAGAGAAAGTGGGTCTCATCACGAGCCAACCTTCTCATCTCTGTGAAATGCTTGTGGATAATGTTGTCACCTATGGTCACCAAGCCATGACAATGTCCCTCAACTCTTCCCTTGAAGAATAAAATAAAAGGATAAAAAGCAATGAAGCTAAGAATAAAAGGGATTGAGTGGGATAGGAAAACATGGCATCTATGATAAGGTGCAACTCACCCTCTACAAAGGCACCCATAGGTAAGATCTACATTTCCATGTTATCACTACACCACATACCCAAAAATTTACTCCACGCCACCTCACACACTAATTACATGACCGAGATTGGTTCTCAGTTGGGAAACACCCCAAACTTAAGGAGGATTAGCTCAATAGGACACCCTGAAACCTTCTCCAAACCTGAATTGTTAAATTGCATAAAATCTTTGATCATTTTTTTGGGTAAATGGGAGTTTAATGCACATGTTTCGGTAATTTAATTATTGGATTTGATTTACATGTTATGATCGATGTGACTTATGAACCCCTAGAGGGCGTACTTTTTGTTTATGCAAGAATTTTCCCAGTGAGCAAGTACACATGGGGGAATGATTAGCTCAAACCTCCATGGGGATGAAATCCCACAGATGGATGTTGTAACCCCAGCCAGGGGCAAGAAGACATCATAGACTTGCACCATGAAAAAAGAAGGAGGTTTCCCTTGGAGACACTTTGGAAGACCTGGACCCAAGGGGAATATTTATCTTCCACTTGGACATTGACCTTTGAGATCCCATGACATCACCATTATGACCCTAGACATCATCCAGAGCTAGGGTTTGCATATTGAGGTAATTTGTGAGCTTTTTGGCACATGTGGGCATCATACAGGGCCTTTGGAGGCTAAATGTTCTGTATCTGGATCCCAACCTTCCACTTTAGGGGCTTAATGTCACTCTAGAAGGGCATGACGTCACCCTTGGAGATGATTTTAGGATTTAATTACTTTATTTATGTAAAAACATGGATTTTGGTGTAATTTGGCCAGGTCGACCTTTATTTTACCTAAACAATAATTGAGGTCATTAGTATTGTATAAATAGAGAAAAAGTACTCTTATTTTTCATCGTCACTCATCACACACTTAGTGTGGACTGAAATTTGTGCCTTCTTTAAGGGCTATTGGATGAAATAACTAGTGCGAAACTTCTTGGAGAGGCATATTTTTGTGTATCTTGGTTATTTTTTTATGGTGGAAGATCTTCAACTAGGGTTTGGCTTGATTATTCTTGGTGAAGTAAGTAGATAATATGAAATTTGTTTATGTAAATGAATGTTTGTGGTAAATTCTACTTGTTTCATGTATAAGACTATGAAATTTCTTTCTTAAACCCTAGGAGAGAAACATAAGTTACTTCTTTCTCTCTATAGTTTCTACTTGTCTAAATTTCTCAAGTACAGTCTTTAAATAGTCTAAGGAAGGAAGATTCTCTAGGGCCTAAGATTCCTTACTCTCTAGCAAATTTGTCTTTAGGATTTGGATGCTTGAGGCCTTGAAGTGCCAACACMTCCTCCATCCATCCCTTCTCCTTTGACAAGTATTATCATTGCTACTTTTATCCAAGTTTTKTCATTGCTATTGTTGACTCCATRAACCCTAAAAGGCACTAGTCTAATCACTATAGTGAATGATTGATCAAACAAACACTTAAACCTTCTTCCTTGAAGCTTTTGCTAACTTTTACTAACCCTAAACTAGACTAACTCCTTAGCTAACTTGGTGTTGTTGCAAATCACTACTAGAACCATACTAATTCATGATAATTTGTTGCATTCACCTATATAAATTGCACTTAGATCACTTAGATATTGCTTGTGACAATTGTGAATCAATCTACTAGATAAATGTTAATTTTACATGGTGTTTCCTTGCAATTTTGAGCACTAGAATTTGTTGTTGTTACAAAATATTGCTACAACCATCTAACTG
>SNQJ01S0033924.1:22785-33994 GCA_010110895.2 Picea sitchensis
TTCTACTTGTTTCATGTATAAGATTATGAAATTTCTTTCTTAAACCCTAGGAGAGAAACATAAGTTACTTCTTTCTCTCTATAGTTTCTACTTGTCTAAATTTCTCAAGTACAGTCTTTAAATAGTCTAAGGAAGGAAGATTCACTAGGGCCTAAGATTCCTTACTCTATAGCAAATTTGTCTTTAGGATTTGGATGCTTGAGGCCTTGTAGTGCCAACACCTCCTCCATCCATCTCTTCTCCTTTGACAAGTATTGTCATTGCTACTTTTATCCAAGTTTTTTCATTGCTATTGTTGACTCCATAAATCCTAAAAGGCACTAGTCTAATCACTATAGTGAATGATTGATCAAACAAACACTTAAACCTTCTTCCTTGAAGCTTTTGCTAACTTTTACTAACCCTAAACTAGATTAACTCTGTAGCTAACTTGTTGTTGTTGCAAATCACTACTACAACCATACTAATTCATGATAATTTTTTGCATTCACCTATATAACTTGCACTTAGATCACTCAGATATTGCTTGTGACAATTGTGAATCAATCTACTAGATAAATGTTAATTTTACACGGTGTTTCCTTGCAATTTTGAGCACTAGAATTTGTTGTTGTTACAAAATATTGCTACAACCATCTAACTGCATCAAATTCTATGAAAAAGTAACATTTAATGCTAGATAGACATTGCCAAATTTGCTTGTGACAATCAACTATCATTATGCCTAGTTAAAGCTATATTTTCTTGTCTTTTTCAAGTAATTTCAAGGCATAATTTTTTTGTTTGTTACAAAATACTTATTTTTGTTGCAAATTGTTACATTGCTTCAAATTTATATCATCTAGCCTGTTTTTTGAAGGTTCGTGGTCTTAAGAAGCACTAACATCATTTTTGGACTTGAAAGCTGCCATATTTTCTTTGTTGTCTTGTTTCGGGCAGGTACACTCTATTTTTTATCGTTGCTTCATCCATTAAAGGACCTTAAGAACCTTTTTACTTGAGTGACCAGTGAGAGGGGGATTTTCTTGCATTCTTTCCTTAGTTTTATCAACCCTTTAGGTCACTAGGGACATCTCCCTTGGGTTAACTTTGATATACTCTTAAATAGAAAGGGGTTTCCTATTAAGGTGACAGTGATAGGACACCCCCTGTTATTCCAATCTTGCATTCAATTTCCTTGGGCTTTGAGAAAGTACAAATTGTGCAATAACAGAGCCATCTGATGGTGTATGATTGCGGGTGTGGCATTGTCGTTAGGTCCAAATTCTTGATGACCTTCATTGAGATGATGTTCTTCTGGCTACTACTATCAATGATGAAGTGCAACAGAGTACCCTTCACCCACATCTATGAATGAAAGAGGCGCTCTCCTTCTTTTAGCTCATTAGGTTCACTGGGCTAGATCTTGGTGGTAGCAATAGTGGCATTGGGTTCCACATCAATAATCCATCTCCCCTTTTGTGATTTTGTCTATGAGTCAAAACCTGCATCTAATTCAAAAGCTTTCACCTCAACCATCAATGAATTCTTTAAGAAGAAATCAACTGTGTTATTCTAATGACTCTTATGGAAGTCACACCACTTCCTGGTGTCTTTCTTTATCTTTCCATTTTCCTTCTTTGTTTGTGGCTTACATTGGTTGTCCTGAGGTTTTCCATCTTTTATCTGCCCTTTTTTTTGTAGGTTGGGGCTACCCTTTCCCTGCTTCTGTTGTGAGGGGTTCCATACGCAAACTACCGCATCTTTTGTTTAAGCTTCTGCTTGATTTTGATGACATATCGAAAGGTCGTGCCCAAGGACGAGATTGCCATAAAATCCATTTATTTTTTGATGTATCTATGAATATTGTTGTGATATTTGAGCACCAAATGTCACTCATAATATTTGATACCTAGATTGGTGTGAAAGGTATCGAAGATATTTGTGAACTGTGGCACCTTTTGGTCCCTTTCCTGCCATAGTGTGGTCCATATTGTATACAGGTCATCATAACTTCAAACAGGATAGTATTGTTCCTTAATAGCATCCCTGAAGGACTCCCAAGTGAGTGAAACTATAAATAATGAGGGTTTCTATGATGCCTTTTTCTCACTGAAAGTCTCCCACCAATATTTGACATGGGGGGCGGCTTTGAAAAGAGAAAATGTAATATTTTCTCTATTGGAAAAGTTATGGACAGAAAATTTCCCTTCTAATGGATTCAATCATTTGTCTACAACATTTTCATCTATCTGACCTTCAAATATAAGAATATCAAAGTTGATCTGTAACTTGAAAGGGGTGCCTCCTTTGCTCGAGGAAGATACATCACCTTTTGGTGTCCGTTGAAGTATTTTCACAAAACTATCCATCATCTTATTCCTTTGTTGTGCGATGGATTCCTCAAGCAAAGGTTTGAAAGGATCTCTTGTCTCATCTTATTTATTTTCTCCCACCATGGAAGGTCACTTAGGCATGCGATATATTTTCTCCTTAAGCGAAACAAGCTCGAGACCCAACTCTTTGTACCCTAACCTCATCGGGGACATGCACTAAGAATGACAAGGAGTAGACCACACTAATACCACTGATCCATATTTTATGAGAAGAACAAAACGAATATAGATATATATTATGAACATAGAGATACAATGAACAATAACGAAGCTACAATAAAACTTGGCTTCTATTCAATAAAGAAATATGCTAAAACTGTAAAATGCAGACTGAAACAAGCTTGCTAGAATGGTGGTGGTTTATCTATGTGAAGAGATGTGACGAATATGATCATTCACAAGAAGATGATTACAATGAGGCTCCAAAGGCCTTTTTACATCGAACATGAATACCAAAACCCTAGACATCCAAAAACCTAATCCTAAGAGATGAAGAGACAAAAGCCATGTGGGCCCCATTGGGGTAAGTTGGTACATCAACTTCCCAGGGTCATAAATTTTTATACGATTGTAATACCCTTGTTTCCCCAAGTTTGTAAATATAAATATAACTGGCCAAGCGACTATGGTAGACTAGATATGTGTGAATGTTGGATTTCATGAACCTTTTTGTTATAAAAATTCAATATATGTGTTTTTATGTTATTAATAGAAAATCGATAAGTGTTGCATAATTGTTGAAAGGGGGGTTTGCCAAGATATAACATGGTTTTATGAGAGATATGGCGAGGGGAACCAGAAATGGTTGAGATGACCCCCCACCAAACCAATACCTTGATGGATTTAATGGCTCAATCCCAAAACAATCCTTTGACCCATAAATGAATTACCAAGTCAGAATGGTAGCTAGAAGGGTCCTCCTCAAGAGTTAATGAGGATATGGGGAAAATTACCCATATGAAAGACTTACAGACTTGACCAAGAGCTGGGGATTCAGAACCACACAACCTTGCCGAGGAAGGAAAGAAAAGAGATAATTTGTGGGTAGAGACAGATGTGCGCAAGGAATTAGAGTCGAAAGACCAATCTCGATAAGAGAAAAGAGTGCTTGCATCTCTCTGGTTCAAGGAATAACTGAGAAATAATCTTGTTCTGGGTGCAAGAAGCTACTGGTAGAATTTTTAGTCCAATATGATAAGCGGGCTTATGAGTGAATCTGGAAGTACTCGTGCATAACTCCTTGCTTGGTAAAGAGAAAATTGGTTGCCAAGATCCCATGGGAGGAGGAGAGTAACCTCTGTCCCTGAATGTTGTTGAGAAAGAAGAAAGAGTCTCTCTAATAGCAGCGTCGTCTATCTCGGGGGTGGCCAAAGATAATCCATTCAGGAGTGGTTGTGCCTATGGTTGGGTGGAAACATGCACCCCTTTCAGCAGTCGCTTCACGAAATCTAGTTTTCTGATAAGTATTTTCATACTCTGTGTGTTGAAATGGAAATGGTGATTGAATCTATACATATGTTTATGAATGAGTTCCATATTGAATGATTAAAGTAGAAATGTGTATTGTTTTTTTGTGAACCCATGCTTTGAATGGTCTTCTATTTACCTAAACATATTTTGGGACATGAGTCCATAAGAGATTCGGGGAAGGATTAACTAGAATGTCTAAGTCCTTCTTACCTCTTGAATCTACCTTCGCGGGACTACAAAGTTCAAACCCTATGAAAGGACGATGCCTCCTTCAGACCTTTCACCCAAATGACTGAGGGCTCATGCCCATGTCCTTAACCAATTCACAGCTAAGATATTAGCGTGTATCCAACAAGAGATTTCTAAGGACTCATGTGACCAAGGTTTGGGAACCTTGCGCTAGGCTTGAAAGGAGCTAAGCCTTTCTGGCTTCAAAAGCCTGGGACTTCAGAGCTCCCGAGTGTTTTGACCTTACCATTTGTAAACCGATCGAAGGAAATTGATTGTTATGGTTACCCACGAGTTTGAACGATGCCTGGTGGTATCCCTAATTGTGGTATATAGACCTATCCCACTGTTAAACCTTGATCCATTCATCAATCGCGAAGTAACATGAGCCACAGATATGAGGGTATTCGGGAGTCCCCTTGGCCATTGGGTATATGTCGAGGTAAGTCTGGTGAAGTCCTACTTCGAGAGAACATAGATGTTATACCATCAAACTCTCTGAATTCCGAAATTACAAATTGATGTGAGTTCTGGATTTGGGAAATCTGTTAAGAACCCCTCTTAACCGTTCGATCAACTAGTGGAGGGACCCGCGTACGGTACTTCGGTGGAGTCCTACTTTGGGAGAGGGGAGAAACCATAACGCAGAAACCCCCGAAGGCTAGAGTTGTAAATTAATGAGGACAATAGATCTAGGGATCCTTCGAGATCTCCCCTAACCATTAGATCTATACCATGGTTATCTTGGCATTGACCACTTCGGGATCAAGGAGGAATTCAGACCATGGATCCCTCGAATGATGAAGTTACAAAGTAACAAAGGCCATAGATCCAAGGGTTACGTGGACATGCCTTGACCGTGAAATTGAAGGGCTTGGAAGGTTATCAATCCAAGGTGACATGACACGCTGATGTCACCCAGGGTGACATGCACCCACTTTTGATGTGTCATGTGTCACTTGGATTCATACATTTCACAAACCCTATGTGCCCATTAAAATGTGACACATGTCACCCACTTTAGGGGCCACATGTCATCTCTTACTTTCCATGTGTCACCCCTGACATTTACATGTTTCATCCATTTGGTGGGAGGAGTATCGAGACCCATTCGTACTTTCCTTCATGTCTAGTATGTCACCACGTGCGAGGGTGGATCCTTCGGGAGTCCGGGAATTCGGGAATACGGACGTTTGGAACACAGTGTCGAGGGTAAGTTGAAAGGCCCAAAGGCTAGAGTGATGTGGTGATATTTTTGGCTCCTTAGGAGTTCAGGAATTTGAGACTCCAAAGGACATGCATGAAGAAAGGAAAAATGGGCGTTCAACGTCGAAGCGTAGAATGCCAAATTTTCCCTATAGCCTGTGTGTTCGATGAGGATCAAGTCCTACCATTGGATTGGACGACGGATGGACCTTCCCTTCGGGAGGTAGAAATATAAAGATGGTATGAACGATATGGTCCCATGTGGGTGCCATGTGGCCCTCAACTAATAACACCCGAAGAACTTCAGGAGGCCATAACTTGCAAACCAGAGGTAGGATTAGAGCCCAGTAACAGTCATTAGAAAGCTACGAGTGAGTAGAAGAGGATGAAGACCTCAGAGATATGATTCGACATGATTAGAGTAAGAAAAATTTTGATGCCCCATCCCTAGAAAGGGTACTTAGGGATCGGGTGTGTTACAAATTGGTATCAAAGCATGGTTATAACACTTGGTCTGCTTGGAGTCATGTACGAGTCACTTAAGAATATTACTTAGATAACTTTTAGGGGTGACACCCTATCTTACCCCATTCTTAATAGGCTTACTTAAACCTCTACTAAAGGAAGGAATGGAACTTTATGTTGATTGTATATGTTTTGAAAAAATTGAACAATGTGTTGTTCATAAAACTAGTAGACCATTAACTAATAGAGAATGTTTTATCTACACTTAAACATTCAGTGGACCACAAGAAAAATACAACATAAAGGATGGTGACACACCATGAATTGGGGGAAATATGCCATAATAGAGAGGAATAATATGATGAAAGGAGGGTGGTGGAGACCCCTCCAGATTTGGCTGAAAATGTAAGAAGCCTCATGGTAGAATTACAGAGTTGTAAGGCTGACAATGAAAGGTTGATAAAAGAGCAGTAAAAAAAATTGAAATTAATGTAGTTCTATTGTAGAGCTTATCAGATATACAAAGGAAACTACAACATGGACCAATATTCATTCATGTGGACAGACATCATACTAAAAAAACCCTAATTCCACTTAAGATATGAAAGAATGGCCTTGAAAGTGGCCACACAAGGATGATCCCTTAAAGAAGGCCCAACATGGAGCCAAGATACACTCATCAGGAGAATCCTCTAGTCAGGAAATTGAAAACTCTAAGGAATCTTCTAGCAGAAAAATTAGTTCACATTCCGAGAGGAAAAGAAATAAGAGGAAACATTCCAAGAGTCATGACCCTGAAGATTTCAAGAAAGTCAAACCACCCATTTTCGATGGAGAAATTAAGAAGGGGGAAAGAAGCAAAAGTTTGGCTGCTTGGCTTGAAGAATTACTTCAAAGTCCATGACTACTCTGAAAATTTAAAGGTTCAAATAACCATTTTTAACCTGAATGGAAAGGCCTCCATTTGGTGGGATGAACTTAGGAACATGAAAGGAATCCATGGGAAGGACATGTCATGGAAAAAAATTGAGAAATACTTCAAGATGAAGTATTTTTCAGAGAAATACTTTGATGGGAAGACCAAGGAGTTCTATGAACTCAACTTGGAACATATCACCATAGAGGAATATATCAATAAATTCCTTGAGATGATAAGGTATGTACCCTACATAAAGGATGAAAAGGTAAATATGAAAAGATTTATTAGTGGACTACCTCAGCCCTTGCGGGAAAAAATTAAATTTGATGAGCCAAAGACCTTAGAAGACACTATATTAAAGGCAAGGTATTGCTATGATAAATTCAAGAATAAGACATAACCTCATGAGGACTGGAAGAATAAAAGTGGTTTAGGAAAGGTTCTAAGATGAGACTTCCTACTAAAAGTGCATATCAACAAAATTTCCCCTCTCAAAGTGGAAATAAACCCTTTGGATTGGCCTTAAGTAAGACTGGTAACTTAAAGAGAAAACCCTTGAAATTTTGGGGTTGTGTAGAAGAACATATGTTGAGAGACTACCCATATAGGAAATAGAACAATAGGAGGGTCTACAACATCCAAGAGGCTACCACAGTCAATGATGTGGCTAGGAGCATGCCACATATTTATGCAGCCTTGGATAATAGACAAGCTGACCACCAAGCTTCAGTGGTGGGGATGGAAGGTATTATTTGCAACCATCTAGTTTCCATTTTAATTGACCCTGGTTCTAATTTGATTTATGTTTCCCTTAAAATGTTGAGAATTGTAAGTTGCAACAATTTAAACATGTTAAATAATGGTTGGTACAACTAGCCACTGGAACCAAAATAAAAGTAACAGAGGTCATACCAGCATGCCGATTCATTGTGAATGGATTACCCACCCATGCAACCCTAAACATGCTCCCTTTAGGATTTTATGACCTGCTGATTGGAATGGACTGGTTGGATGCCCATAAAACCAAGTTGGACTTTCACAATAAAAATTTGGAGTGTGAAAATGAAGAAGGGAGAAAGGTAACCCTACAAGGGATTCAAAATATTGTCTCAGTAAGACAAATATCAACCCTTCAAGTGAAGAAGTATTGAAAAATAGGATACCCTTTATATGGAATACAAGTGTTGGACTCTGCTGAGAACAACAAACCAAGCCTAGAATACCATCCCATATTAAGAGAGTATAAATATGTGTTCTCGGAAGAGGTACCAGGTCTACCTCGAAGAAGGGATATTGAATTTTCAATAGAACTTGCACCAAGAGAGGTGTCAGTGTCTAGAACACCTTATAGAATGAGTACACCAAAGCTAGTTGAGCTCAAACTACAACTAAAGGAGATTATGGACAAATGATACATTCAGCCTAGTGTGTCTCCATGGGGAGCACCTGCCTGGTTTGTGAAAAAGAAGGATGGCACACTCAAGTTGTGTATAGACTATAGGAAACTCAATAACATGACCATAAAGAATAAGTATCCCTTGCCAAGGATCGATGACTTGTTTGACCAATTAAGGGGTGCTACAATTTTCTCAAAGATTGAATTAAGGTTTGGATACCATCAGGTCAGAATTAAAGATGAAGATATCCACAAAACAACCTTTAGGACAAGATATGTTCACTATGAATTTGTGGTGGTGCCATTTGGGCTAACCAATGCACCAACCACTTTTATGTGCTTAATGAATAATGTACTCAGTAAATTATTAGACAAATTTGTATTGGTTTTCATTGATGATATCCTAATCTATTCCAAGAATAGGGAAGAGAATGAAGAACACCTTAAGCTAGTACTTCAAGTACTAAGAGAACATCATCTCTATATTAAGTTTAGTAAGTGTGACTTTTTCCATTAACAATTTCATTGCTTAGGCCATGTTATTTCTAAAATAGGAGTGGTAGTTGATCCTGACAAGATCAGAGACATTATGGATTGGCCTACCCCAAAGGATGTATATGATATCATATCCTTTATGGGCATAGCAGGATACTATAGGAGCTTCATAAAAGGATTTTCCAATATTGGTTTCCCAATTACTTTCCTTCAGAAAAAGGGAGTTAAATTCCTTTGGACATCAGAATGTAAAGAGAGATTCCAATAGTTGAAATGCCTTCTAACCAATGCACCTGTGTTGAAGATTGCAAATCCAAATAAGGACTTCCTTGTGTGTACAGATGCATGTACATACAGATTACATTGACAGATAGAACATCAAGGACATTGTTCCTTTAAGGAGGAGGGGATTGTAATACCCTTGTTTCCCCTAGTTTGTAAATATAACTATAACTAGCCAAGAGACTATGGCAGACTAGATATGTGGGAATGTTGGATTTGATGAACCTTTTTTTATAAAAGGTTAATGTATGTATTTTTTGTTATTAATAGAAAATGGATAAGTGTTACATAACTACTGAAAGGGGTGTTTTCCAAGATATACCATGGTGATGTGAGAGAGATGGTGAGGGGAACCATAAATGGTTGAGATGACCCCAAACAAACCAATACCTTACTGTATTTAATGGATCAACCCTAGAACAATCCTCTAACCCAGAAATGAATTACCAAGTCAGACTAGTAGCTGGAAGGGTCCTCCTCGAGAGTTAATGAGGAGATGGGGAAGAGTACCCATCTGCAAGAATTCCAGACCTGACCACGAGATAGGGATTCAGACCCACGCAACCTTTCTGAGGAAGGAAAAAAGAAAGGTAATTCTATGGGAAGAGACAGATCTGCATGAGGAATCAGAGTCGAAAGACCAATATCAAGAAGAGAAAAGAGTGCTTGAAACTCTCTGGTTCGAGGAAGAACTGAGAAATAAGTTTGTTCTTGGTGCAAGAAGCTACTGGTAGCATTTTCATTCCAAGATGATAAATGGGGTTGACGAGTGAATCTGGAAGTACTTGTGTAGACCTCCTTGCTTGGTACATAGAAAACCGATTTTCAAGATCCAGTGGGAGGAGGAGAGTAACCTCCATCTCTAATTGTCACTGAGCAAGAAGAAAGAGTCTTTCTCAGAGAATCATAGTCTAGGTTAGGGGTGGCCAACAGTAAATCCATTTAGGAGTGGTTGTTCCTATGGTTGGGTGGAAACATACACCCCTTTCAACAATCGCTTCACAAACTCTAGTTTTATGATAAGTATTTTCATACTCTGTGTGTTGAAATGGAAATGGTGATTGCATATATATATATGACTGAGTTCTGTATTGAATGATTAAGGTAGAAATGTGTATTTTTTTTCTATGAACCCATGATTTGAATGGTCTTCTGTTTACCTAAAGAGACTTAGGGACATGATTCTACAAGAGAGTCGGGGAAGGATTAACTGGAATGCCTAAGTTATGTCGACCTCTCGAAACTACCTTCACAGGACTATCAAGTTTAAACCCTGTGGAAGGAGGATTCCTCCTTCAGACCTTTCACTCGTATGACTGAGGGATCATGTTCATGTCCTTAACCAATTCACGGCTAAGAGACTAGCGCATGTCCCATGAGATTTTTTGAAGGAACCATCTGACCAAGGTCTAAGAACCCTGTGCTAGGCCCAAAATGAGCTAAGCCTTTCTGGTTTCGAAACCCCGGGAGTTCGGAGCTCAGAATTGTTTCGACATTACCTTTTGTAAATCAGTCAAAGACAACTAATTGTTACTATTACCCATGAGTTTGACCGGAACCTGGTGGTATCCCTAACCATGGTAGATACACTTGTCCCACTATTAAACCTTGATCCATTCATCAATCTAGAAGTAATGCGATCCACAGATCCGAGGGTATTTGGGAGTCCCCTTTGTCATTGGATATATGCTGAGGTAATTCCTGCAAAGTCCTACTTCGGGAGAACAGAGATGTTATAGCATCAAACTCCCTGAATGTAAAACTTATGAATTGATGTGAGTCATGGATCTGGGGAGTCTGTTAAGAACCCCTCTTAACCATTCGATCAACCAGTGAAGGGACCCGCATATAGCACTTTCGTGGAGTCCTGCTTCGGGAGAGAAAAGTTGCCATAACGTCGAAACCCCCAAAGGTCAGAGCTACGAAGTAATGAGGACCGTAGATATAGGGACTCTTTAGGATATCCCCTTACTATTAGATATAAACCATGGTCAGCCCGATGTTGACCACTCCGGGAGCAAAGAGGAAGTCACACCACAGATCCGTCGAACGTCGAAGTTATGAAGTAATGAAGGCTGTAGATCTAGGGGTTACATGAACACACCTTGACCGTGAAATCAAAGGGCTTGGAAGGATATCAATATTGGGTGATGTGGCATGTCGACATCACCCAGGGTGACATGGACCCACATTTGACGTGCCATGTGTCACCTGGATTCATACATTTCACAGATCCTATGTGCCCATTAAAACATGACATGTGTCACCCATTGTAGGGGCCACGTTGTAAATTCTAACCTTGTACAATATCTACTGTAAATTGATATTCAGAAAAGAACAGAAAAGATACAATGGCAAATACAAACATTACAC
>SNQJ01S0033924.1:34004-44503 GCA_010110895.2 Picea sitchensis
CCTTTGGATTGGACAACACAATTGCCATGAATGTTAATGTTAAGTTAGTTTTAAGACATTGGATACTATAAGAACGGAATAAAGGAGTAAGTGGAAGGTTTATGCAAATAATTTGGATTTTATCCTAAAATTTTCCTTTGGTTTGGATAACATAATTGCCATGAATGTTAATGTAAGGTTACCTTTAAGACATTTGGATGCTATAAGTATGGAATAAAGGAGTAAGTGGAAGGTTTATGAAAATAATTTGGATTTTATCTTGATTAGGATAAAATCCAAATTATTTGCATAAACCTTCCACTTACTCCTTTATTTCATACTTATAGCATCCAAGGTCTTAAAGCTAACATAACATTATTTATATACTTGAATGTCAATTGATTTGTATAACATTCATGGTAATCGTCCTGTCCAAACCAAAGGAGAAAGAATCATTTTTTTTAAGGAAATGAAATAATTGTTAACCATAAATAAATGAGACTAAATGTAGGTGACTGGTCACATAATACATGTTAGGTCAAGTTAGATGAAATTAAATATAAGTAAAAATAAAAGAAAATGAATAATTTTTTTTTGAATGAAAGGAATATTAGAAAATGAATATTTTTTTTTGAATGAAAAGGAATATTATTTTTATAAAAGAGAAGAAAAACATGTAATGTAAATGGGAAATGAAATGAAATGATGTCAAGTATGAAATAGAATATGAGTAAAATTAAAGAAAAATGAATCATATTTTTTAAATGAAAAGGAATATTAATTTTATAGAAGAGAGGAAAAGCATGTAATGTCAATGGGAAATGAAATGAGTAAAAGTAAAGAAAAATCAATCATCTTTTTTAAATGAAAAAGAATATTAAATTTATAAAAAAGAGGAAAAACATGTAATGTTAATGGTTTGTCACATAATATGTGGTCATAATTATATATTTGAAATAAAATAGAGAAAGGAAGGAGGGAATTATTATGATTTATTTTTCTTTCTATGTTCATTTTATATGCAATAAAACACATTTTAATTTAATTGATCAAATAATTAAATAAAAATAAATAACTTGATGAACTAATTCAAATGATTGAGTTTTTTAAATTTCATAACTAATCATCATCAAAATTTCATTTTATAGATATATGTTCACATGTGAAATTCCAACCCTATATCCACCTGTTTAGAGCTAACATAACATTTTCTTATGTCTTATATCAATCAATCCCCCTTATATTGCATAATGACCAAATTGTCTTTTCAAAATAAAAAGAAAATGAATCTTTTTTTTTAAAGGAAATGCATTATCTTTTAAAACAAGAGGGGTTGCAAAGGAAACAAGTCCCTGCCAAGGTAAGCTCGGGGAAAACGAAAGACACAAGTGGCTGCCTTGGGAGACAATTTCTCTGTGAACTGCACAAGAATATGAACAAAACACGTGCATCCAAACACTTGCAAATAGGATGGTGCAGCCCCAGTAAGAAGTTCGTGAGGTGTTTTTCCTCCCAGATTGGAGGCGGTTAATAACAAAGACTGCAGTCAACACTGCCTCAGCCCTTTGGAACATTCATGTCAAAAACTCTCAAGTGACCTCCAAAATATGCGCCATTTTTTATTTCATCCACCCGGTGTGTGTAACGTAATTCATTTCTTTGGTGGATGATTCCATGATGAGATAAAAAATCACCAAAGGCATGGGATAATCATTCTCCCCTTGAATCATATCACAGTACCAACATTCTATTCTCGAACTGAGTGGAGACCATGGAATGGAATCATTTGAAGCATTAAAAAACATAATATTTTTTCTTAATGAAATCAATATCGAGTCATATCATCAATCAATGTAAAAAATTAACAAAAAATATATATACAGATAAAGAAGAAGTAGGGGATGGCCCCCAAACATATGAATGAACTAGGTCGTCTCCATCTTTTTCTTTTTAGATGGTAACACAAATCTTTTAGCCGCTAATAAAATATTGGATCCATCTCACTAATTTGTTGAGAGGAAGTGACTGAAGGAAGATATCCATGACTTCTCATCTTATGTAATATCTTCCCATGAAGATCACACAGTCGCCCGTGCCATATCTCCAAGTCTTTATGTTGGCCCTTGGTCATGTATTAAGGAAGAAAACAAAGATTAAAGAAGAAGAAAGGAAAAGTACGAAGTAAGAAGAAGGCACACAAACCAAGGAAGGATCGAAGTGGGAAAAGTGGCATAAAAGAAGGAACAAAGTAAAGGAAAGCAAGTCATTGAGAGAGAAGATCAAGGAAGACAGATCAACAAAGAATATGGATCGTGGACAACTTAGCAAGCAGAAGAAGACACCAATGGGTACTTTGAAGCACTTCGCAGAGAATAAGGAAGAACAGGTTGGCAAAGACCTTAAGATGTGGGTCATGTGGACCTATGGTTTTGGAATCTAGGGTTTTGACACCTAGCCGTTGGTCTAAGGTTGTCTAAGAGTCATGAAATGTATAAATAAAGATAAAAAAGAGTGAGGAAGGGTTGTTGTTGTTGTCATTGTTTTCTATATTGTTGTTGTCGAGAGCTAGAAGTGTTTTGTTGTAAGAGCATTCTTGTATTCTGGATCTTCAGCTGGGTAAGAAGATCAATCCTGCAGCTGGGTGTGTAGGGAGGGGAGATAAACAGGAAGAGAGAGAGATATATCTGCAGCTAAGTGTAAAGATAGAACTGTATGTTTTCATCTAATAAATCAATAAACATAATTTTGTGGACGTAGCCCTAGGGAGAGGGTGAACCATGTAAATATTGTTGTTCTTTATGGTTGATGTTGTGTTATTTGCTATCTGTTATACTGTTATTGCATTGTTATTAAAGATCAAAGATATAACTAACCTCACGGAGTAAGCATAATACTGTTAAATAATCTCTAGGTTATATTGTGTTGTTGTTCTAGATTCATCTTGCATTTCGTCTGGTTGTAGACACTTGTGTCCTACAACCCCCCTATTGCTACTTTGGGTGAGACTTCATCTGCTTCACAAGTGTTTTCGAAAGGGCCAATAGTTAGGGTTTGTTGGTGCGTTGTTAGAGTTGAACCCTGGCTATTCCTCTGTGTCAACACTTTATTTTCCAGTCAAACTAAATGAGAAGCTACTAAAAAGGATGAATGAGTGGCTTCCTGATATGACCTCAAGAATTCAAGTCTACCAGAAGCCTCTTGGCTCCAATTGTTGTCCCCAAATCCGATCTGGAATAACACAACCAAAGTAGTCAAATATAAAATTAAAATTCTACTGAGTCAACTGAGAGACAGATATAATATTTCTATGGAGTTGAGAGATTAAGAAGACATTGGAAAGGACCAGAAAGTGAGAAAGAGCCAGAGGTATTTTTAAYAGTCCCTACACTGGTTATTTGTCACACTGTGTTATCTCCCTTGCAAACATAGGGATGACCTTTGTACTCGAGGATAGAGGAGAAGACACTGGGTCACCTGACATATTCTTTGAAGCCCCTGAATCAATTATCCATTCAGGATAAAGACATATAAAAAACATAATGCATAACAAAGAGGGTAACTTGTTGCACCTACCCTTAAAAGGGCATCAAGGAAGCTCCAGAAGTGGAGGACAACCTTTTTTTTTTGGTTATTTTATTTTATTTTTCAAATCAAGCCAAGAGCAGGTGAAGGTTCTAGGGGATTTTAGATGGTGTTGGTCTGAACAAAAAAATATTGGCCTTGTAAATATGAAGGTTGCACAAATTATGGTAGATTAGAGAGACATTTGAGCAACTGTTTTTTGTGTCTATGAAGGTTGCACAAATTATGGTAGATTAGAGAGACATCTGAGAAACTTATTTTTGCGTCCCATCCAAAACCAAGTTGATTGCATTATAGAGATTTTTTGCATCCCATCCAAAACAAAGTTGATTGCATTTCTATAAAGTTATGACATTTGGTATCATTAGTCCCATCCAAAAAATTTCAAGTAACATTTTGTTGGCAATTGTCATCAACCCTTCATCTAACATCGATCCTCATAACATTTTTTTGGCACTTGTCATTGACCCTTCAGCTAACATTGATCCTCCCGATAACACTTGTTGATATTGGTATAGGAAGGATGATTGTGGAAGGCACTTGATAAATTGGGAAAATCAAGGCACCATTATTGCTAAATGAACGACACAGGACTATTTCATCACCCATTGTTTCTTGTCATTTGGGTGCTAATTCTCTTAGAAGCATCGGATTACATATCTATTGGACCCCCTCAACTCGAGGGTTTGCTTTATAAAACATGTCGTTGATAAGGTTTTTCAGATTGATCGGTTGGCATGGATTTTATATCTTGTTTGAAGGGAGAGTATGAAATGGCTAGTTGTATCTTGCCCGGTGCTCCCTGATGGATACAATTGGTACACAACCCGACTGCAATAAGAGCTGGGATGACTAGGGTGATATTGATGGAAGACAGGAGAGATGTTGTTGGGTAGATCACAAGCTTTACAAAGAACACAAATGGATGCACATTGATAAAAAAAAATCAAATGGGGATGACTAGGAGAAGAAACAAATGGCAAGCTCGCTTGATAGATTTATGTGTGGAGGTGTTGTTCACTAGAGGAAGGAATAATTTTTTCCTTGAAAACTCAAATTCATTTCTCATTAGATTCGTGGGTGGTTGGAATTCGCCTGCACCTCCTGTGCGTGGGTTGGCATTCACATGCAACTCATGTGTGTGGGTTGGTATTCTCCTGCAACTCCTCTACCGCAACCCTTTCAACACAATAGTCTAGAGCATTAAATACCTTATTCATCCATAGTGACATCTGAGTGGGATCATCTAATATGTATAGAATTGGAAATTACTAAATAAGAAGCACTTGGAAGCACCAGGATATTACCTGCTCACCTATCGTATCTCTTGAAAGCTTTGGGACTCAACTATGGAGAAAGAAAAAGAACGTGCAAGGTAACTTTCCATATTGAGAATGGGAATGGGAGAGGTATCCTCTAGACTGAGATTGTAGTGGAGGGAAGGCCAGACTGAGACTGCGTCCAGGTAATATGAGACTGCAAGGAAACATACAGATATGTGGCCGTAAGTGGGGGATTGAAACTAAGGCCTGGGTCGAAACGTATCTGTACGGAGCTGGTTGGTGACTATTGCCTCTACCTATGCAGGAGAAACTTCTTATGATTCAGGATCCTCGGGGGCGATGACTTATCAAACATGAGCCGTGGCTACTACAATATAATATCATGGCTCTGGTTAGTTCAACTGAACAACACTCGAGTGGAGAGGAAGGAAATTATATGTCTGCACTTTCATCATATGTCAAGGATGACTCCTCTATTGGTTTGAGTGGAGTGGTGAAGGGTCTATGAATGATAAGAAACGAGACCCAATAACATGTCATGAAGCATCCATATCAATCTTAGAAGGCTGGTGCAGATTAGGGAACCATAAGACAAGAGATGAAAAAAGAGCTTCTTTGAGGAGTTGAAACTCCTGATTCCCCAGAGATGCCTAGACAAAGGGCGCTTGATTAGACGAGATTGCATCCTGGTAATATGATACTGTAGTGGAGGGAACAAAGAGCTTCTTTGAGGCATTGAAACTAATGATTCGCCAAAGATGCCCAGACAAAGGGCGCTTGACTAGATTGCACCCTAGTAATATGAGACTGCAATGGAGGGAAGGCGAGATTGCTTCCTATTAATATGGTTTAGACCTCTCCTTATTGTTGGGTTATGTTATGTGATAATAGCTTATGTAAGAATCTTCCACGCGTTGTTGCCACACACAGATGTCCTTGATAGATATTAGGGATGGGCTATTCATGGGAAAACATTTAATGTTAGGGAAGTAATGCTAACTTGAAAGTTAGCATTACTTCATTTTACTTCATTTTTTATAAAGTTTCTAAGTTAACGTTCAAACCAGCTAAATGATGTGAACCTTTATCCTAACTTTGCCATAAATTTGCCTCGATATGAGGCCAAATAAGATGCCAAACTCAAAAACTTACGATATAATATGAAATGGAACTTGAAAAAATTAGGAATTTGAAAAATCTTTAAGTTAAATTCGCTGATTTTCGTGCAAGATTAATAGATCTATAAAAAACTGATTACTAAATAAGTGATATTATTTATTTCATTCAATGTTTTGCATAATGATTAGTAAAATAAAAACTCTTTTTGCATAATGATGAATAAAATAAAAACTCTTTATAAAAAACAAAAGAAAATGACTCATTATTTGAAATAAAAGTGATTAAACTTTTGTCTGGTTTGTGTTATTAAATGTATATTATTTTCCCCTATGCATTATAAATAGTGAGAAAAAGATAACTTTAAGACTAAAGAAAAACAAATCATTTTTTGGAAGGAAAATGAACATGGTTAATGTAATTTAATGTTTCCTATAATAACTATTAAAACTAATGGTTATTAAAGAAAATGGATTATCTTTTCAAAAAGGAAAAAGAAGAGAGCTTATAATGTGGTCAATGTCATTAAATGCACATTGTTTTGCATAACTGTTAGAAAACAAAAATCTTTTCAATATAATTTTTTTTTTATTATTATTAGGAAAATGAATGTAGTTTATGTTATTCAATGTTGTGTATAATGATTAATAAAATAAAAAGTTTTATTAAAACTAAAGGAAAATGAATCATAATTTTGTGTATAGTGATTAATAAAATAAAAAAGATTAAAAATATAGATATTTACTCAATAAATATGGTGAGAATCCTCATGAAAATAGTACAATCAATGAAACTTTTTATTTTCCAGGTTTAAAATTGCAACATTCTTTAAGTTATGACCTTAACAACCAATATTATTGCAACTAAAATCTTGAAATCAATATAAAAAAGTGGTACTACTAGTAAAACTCATTTTTTTAAATATTAAATAACAAATTTTTTGAAACTATGAGTTAAAATATTAGTTACGTTGAAAACAAAACCACAAAATTAACCCTTCAATTGAAAATAAGTGTCACTAATATTATATTTTTTTCATGGTTAAAAAATTTATAACATATTTTTTTCATGGTTAAAAAATTTATAGCTTGTTTCAAACCATGTCCTTAACCATTAAAACCATTATAACCAAATCTTAAAATAAACTCCCCAATAAAAAACATGGACTAATCATAATAACTTTATTTTTTTTAACTTAACATTGCAACATGTTTAAATTCATGATCCGGAAAAAGAACATTGTCAAAATCATTTAAAAAAAAAAAACATAAAAATAATAAAGAACAAAAATAAAAATAATATTTTTTAATTAATTTAAAAAAATTAGTTTTAAATGAAAAATAAACCATTTTTTGAAAATAATCAAACTAATTAAAAAATAAAACAAAAAATCATTTTAAATAAATATATTAAAAAACACAATTTTTAAAACATAAAAATGATATATATAAAAAAAAATAGTTAAAAACCCATAAATTTTTTATTTTATATAAAATAGTTTTTTCAATCTATATAAAAAACAAAAAAATAAATTAAAATTAAATAAATTTAAAAACATAATAATAAACAAGGAAATAGATGCATAGATGCAAAGTAGCTAGTTCCTGCCTGGTTATATAGTTGTGCCAATCACATATAAGTAATTAAATTTACCAGATTTTTGTCATAAACCTTTGTATGTTTTGATGGGAATAAGACTACCCAACATTTTGAATTTTTGGAAAAGTAATCAAATCAGATTTTGAAACAACATTGCAAACCCCATTTAATGTTTTTTAGCAATCCAATTTTCAATTTTTTTCCCAAAGAAAAATTAATAAATTACATTTAAAATGAATTGTAGAAAAAAATTAATAAATTACATTGAAAATGAAAAACGTTTACATTATGTATATCACAATCACAAGTGCATTCTGAAATATCCAATATCCAATAGATTGTTTCTTTAAAGAAATGATCTTTTGATTAAGTTTATCATTCAATCTTATACCTTCAAGATTTCAACCTATGGTATAAAAATATTAAAAAAGATATACACCTACAGTCCCTTCAATAGTTTTGATGAATATACTCATATGAAGAAAAAAAGTGTCATAGTATTAAGGAAATAAATGCTTCAAACATGAGATAAACCAACTCTCAAATTTTCAATTAAAGGACTGGTGTGTGCTCAGTTTAGATTAAAGCCCTGTAGGATTTTCAATTAAAGGACTGGTGTACTCCATTTAGATTGCAGCCCTGTAGGAGGTAATGGGGGCTGTCATCAACAATAGTGTCTTTCCTTCATTTAAGCATGTACACAATAGTGTCTTTCCTTCACTTAAGCATGTACACAATCTATCAGTAATATAATTATTTATAAATAAAAAGGAGTTACATCAACAAAAACATGTTAGAATATCTCATCAACAAGAATGTCTTTCCTTCATCATCCAAGTATGTACACAAATCTATTAGTAATAGATTTTTAAATTAACATTATAAGTATATAATTATAATAAGCAAAAAAATATGATGATTTACTACATATTTAATTAACAACAACATCATTATTGAAACAAACCAATAAAAATGCAAATTTAAATAAATACTATTATTATTAAATGTAAACAAAGTTGGTAAAACCTTTAATAATCATTATAATATTATTACTATCTAATCATAAATACTATTTTTTCCACTTCTAATAATAATAATGATATTCGATCTATTAAATCATCAACATATCCCTTTTAAACTAATAATGCCAACGTTCTATAAATTTTATGGGCAGAAACTCCAAGCCTGTAAATGGACAGAGCCTAACTCAAATTATTTGCATGAGTATACACTTCAAACTAACAGTGGATTGGTAGTCATGGCTTTCAATGCCATCTTCAAGCTATTCGAACACGTCGAGTTACAATTGATCTAGATACATTGCATATTTTGGGGTTGGAATGCTATTTAGTTAATCAATAAATATTCATCGCTCAAGAAACAAATTCATTACTCAATAGAAATACAATATTCTTGTGTTTAATACTTGAGATCAACTAAATACAATGCAATTCAATCTTGCCTGCTGTCAACAACGATACTTACAATGAAATCGTTGAACCTCCCTCAAAGATAAATCGACGTTGTTGCAATTTATCATAATACATATCATTTTTTTTTAAACTAGTACAGCGTTAATTCGCGGCTGAGAACGTTGAAAGGAGATGTACGGATACTTGAAGAGGAAGTTGAAGTAGTGCAGGTTAATAATTCAAACGTGGCAATTATATGGTGTTACAATAATTTCTTAATATGATTCGGTAAATGTTAAAAAGTAAACAGGTTAACAGATGCATTCAAAAATACAAAGAAGTTATGAAAAGTAAATGGCATTCATTGATTTGGGAGGACGACTAAAAATATGCCAACATCTTCAATTATTAATCATCAAATTAGAATTTTAGATTAAAAGATCATTAATCATACCCATTACCAATAAATATAAACCTTTCTACATAATTATAGAAGTATTGATTCTACTATAAATCTTAAATAATAACCTATATCTATCTTTCTAAAACTCCAATGCCAACGTCTTAGTAGTTGGAAATAAACAAAATTACGAGTATGCCTTGAATAAATGCCAACGCTTTAGTTAAAAATAAACAAAATTACGAGTATGCCTTGATGTATTCAAGGATCTGAACCAGGTGTACATGAAATACAAAACGAGTGGCAAATTTCTCTACTGCAAGAAGACAATATGTTAGCTTTTGCTCTTCCCCATAAATTGCCTTTTTAGAGCAATGAGTGCGATTTCCAAAGCTACTGTGTGCACCATTTAATCTTTTCATGATTGTGAACCTTGGAAATAAACAAAACTTGACAATGATCATGACAACAACTATGACCACTTTGAATTTGCATGGACAACTGTAAAAAGGAAGACTTATTTTCTCTTTACACGGAGAATCATGCTACATGCAGTAGATGTGTTGTTTGTATCATGTATATTTTTTGGTTTGTCTCAACTATAACTATTGATTTATACATTTCTCAACATCTAAGCCAAACCGATACCTAGACCAGGTTCACTAAGTATAAATTCCCGTCCCTCGAAGGCCATCCTGGGGATCTATCTCCACCATAGAGATATAGTTTTAATAAATAGAATGAAAGGCAAGAACCCGGGCTTCTGAGGCACATTATCCGGTAGTGGTGTTGTGAAGGCCTGTTGAGCTAGCTGTCTCTGCTATGGCTCCAAGGTATTAGACGCATATATGTGAGTATCGGCTGTATGGCAAGGATTATTCTGCAAGGTAAGATATCACTATAATAAAAATTTATTTTAATGCCTGGGCGTGACAGATCTTTGAAGAGGGTGTAAACTAGTATTTACCAATCTTTCTGCAGGGGTCTGTACCCATCTTCTGCAAATCCGCAGTTATACACATCTTCTACAAATCAGCGAGCATCTTCTTCTGCACTGTAAGAAATTACTGTACTAATAATTTAGCTGCAGGTGTAACCATCTTTTGCATACCTTTGAATTCTAACCAA
>SNQJ01S0033924.1:90324-120075 GCA_010110895.2 Picea sitchensis
TATTTCAATAATAAATTTAATGGAGAAATTAGAAGTGGGTTAACCCTAAAATAAGGAAAGTGGGGCCAAGTGACCTAGAAGATGTTTTTAAGGAAGCTACTTGGAGAGTATAAATAAGAGGCAAGGCTCTCTCATTTTAAATACACTTGAGAATATTGAATATATATAGGTGTCTGAGGTAACCAAGGATATATAAGCCAAAATTATGAGGGAAGGTGAATAAATGAAGGCTGAAATGCAAGGAATGATAAATTCTTTTGATGGTGCTTTCTAAGGTATGTTATTTACAGGGCATCTCCCCATTTTCGCTCTAACTTTTTTTCTATAATGATTCAGACCGTGAAATTGATATTCCATTGAGAAAACCTATCCAAGCATATGTGGTAAAAAATTAAGCTTGTGGGGCATTTTATTTTTGGAGTTACGCTCTGTGGAAAATAGGGTTTGTGGCTAGTCCTAAAACTAGTCAAAAGCATGTGTTTCGGGTAAAAACGTCATAAATTCTTCATAAAAGATCCAAATTCTGTGAAACCAAATGTATTGGTTAGGGTATATTCTATAGTAGGTTTTTTCACCATTTCAAATTAATTGAAAAAATATTCCATGCGGGGCACTCTCTACAAGGTCGCTCTCTAGAATAAGACAAAATTTAACAAGGTATGTCATTTTTGCTATAACTCCTTTTTTGAGAGGTTCCAAGTAGTGAAACTTGGAGGAATTGCATAAAACACACCGAAGAAAATTGTGTATTAGTTTCAAATATTTATACATTATAGGTACAAAGTTATGATTACTTCAAGTTAGGGTTGTTGACTAATCCAAAACTAGGCATGTGAGACTAAAGAAACGTTTGATGAAAATACTACTAGGCATGTGAGACTAAAAGAAACGTTTGAAGAAAATACTAAGGCCCTTGTTGTTGAAGCTAAGGAAGGTCTGTAGGAATGTCATCATATATACGTCCATTACAGCTACAACGGGGATTTGGATGATGAAATTGATGAGGATTTTGGTTGAGGTACATGTTGAGTACATGGTTGAGATAAGAATTGATGACTTTAAGTACATACATGAGGTGTAGAAGGATGATGTTGGCAAGCATATTGATGAGTCATAGGTTGATGAGTAGTTGACACATGATTGGTACATACATGGTTGATGCACTTGTTTATGGTACAGTTGGATTATAGGTTATTTGGCAATGTGTTGGTGCATGGTTGATGCACTTGTTTATGGTACATGTTGATTGAAGGTTGAGGTACAAGTTGATGAAAGGTTGATGCATGGTTGATGCACTTTTATGGTACAATTTGATTACAAAAGAGGTACGTGCTGATGCATGGTTCAGATTTATTGGCACAGTTCACAATGGTATATCTCACCACAAAGCCGGATTGCTGGTTCCACTATTCTACTCTCTACTGTATGGCATAATAGAGCAATGACAGTGGTTGTAAATCCAATCTTCTAGTTGCAGCTGCAGAACATAGGGGGTTGCAGCCTCCCTTCCTCTAGTTGTAGCCATAGAATTAGGGAGTTGAAACTTCACTCAGGCTACAACCTGAGTGAAACTAGGGGGTTGGAGCCACATTCCAGTTGCAGCTAGAAAACAAATGAAGTTGGTACTTCCAATGAATGTAATTTTTCAAGACATATAAGAAAAAAACATTCCGCTTGCTTTCTCCGATTTGGGTTTCCACGAAAACACCAAAAATTGCATGTGTATGCTTGTTCATTTGTTCATTGTTTATTTACTCTATAGTTGGATGATAATGATTCATTGATATAACACTTGGATTATATGGTTAAAATGATTAAATTTCTTATTATTGATTCAATCTTCCTCTCAAAGACCAAACAATTGGAAAATACAGAAAGTTCTTCCTGTAAATCACTTAACCACTGAAAGGTAGGATCATGGAGAGTACCAACTCATATAAAAATGGAATACACAGTTGATTCTAACGTAAGCATGTTTTTAGCATAAGGATGAGAATATTACATACATGCAATGTGGATTTCAAAGCTCTTGACAATCAATTGTAGATGGATATACAGCCATTCAACCATTCCACCAACAAATGACAAAGCAATAAAACTCTATGGAGAATAATTTCAAAGCCACAAATGCACTTTTGAATGGTTCTGCTGATACTTATTCACCAAAGTTGCACATTGTAAATCAATTAAAGAGATTTGGGACAAGCTTCAAAATATTTATGAAGGAGATACAAAAGTCAAAGTAACAAAAGCCTAAACTTACGGTCAGCTCGGAATAACTAAAAATGAAGGAAGATGAAGATATCACAAATTTCACTCTCTTACGAAGCCCATTTGTCGCTGAATGCAATTATAGGATTGAGAGAAGAAATTGAAGAATCAGAATTGTTCAAAAGATACTAAGATCTCTTCCTATGAGATTCAACTCTAAGATATCATCACTACAAGAAAGATCGATTCGACTCAATAAGCATGACTTTAACCTATGGAATCTTTCTCACAAAGATATGAAATAGAACTGAGCAGAAAAATCTCGTGATGTAAAAGAACCAAACCTTCAAGGCATTCCAAAAGATCAAAGAAAAAGAAAAGGAACAAGAAGAATATAGTAGCAATAGTGACACCTCAGAAGATGATAAAGAAGTGACCAACTTCATCACAAAAGACTAAACAAGGGAACCAACTAGTATAGAGGTAAGCCTTTTTAATTTGTTTTTTAGACCAGATGGTATTGGTCATTTGCTAACAAATGTCCTCATAAGAAAAAAAAAGAAATGATAGGGGTTACCTAAAAGGAAAACATACATATAAAGGCAAAGAACTACAAAGAATTTTTTTTTTCAAGAAAATCTTTTGCACTAGAAAAGACATCTCATCATCATATGAATATGAAGTCAGTGACAGAGAGACATGAAGAGTTATATTCATGGAAGTAAAAGACTCTATTAAAGAAAACTCAAGAAGAACATGAAGAAGCCAACAGAATGTGAAGAAGTTCTAAAATAAATTGAAGAGACCAAAGTTGACTATCGAAGAATTAATGTGTGCCAGAAGTTATCGTGGAAGAGAAAAGAAGAAAACAAGAAATTACAAGAAGAACTAGACAAGAAAATGACACCTTAACTAGAACAAATGATCACAAAATTGAAGGTTCAAATAAAAAAAGATAAAAAGAATTGAATAAGCACTCAAAGAACAACTAGAAGAAAAAGACAAGATCATTGGAAACTTGGAAGCAAAAGGTTGTCACACTAAGAAAGTTGGATATTCAAAAGAAAATATGCACAGTCAAAGTTATTGATGACATTATCAATAGTAAAAATATCATCTTGACAAGTCCTGACTTAAATACAATCAAACGTAGTGCTGACCAGCCCCAAAACAATAAAGCAAGAAACAAATCCAAAGAGCCACAGTGTGAAACAATCAAAAGAGATAGGAAGATATACAAGGAGACTATAGGGACACTCCTCCACCAAGAAGATCTAGATTTCAGAATCAAATGCATTTATTAGGCCTCAAGAAGAAGGAATAGATTCATAAAAGCACCTCCTCGTAAGATAATCTTCAACTCTGCATCAAACTATATTTTTAGTTTGTTATAACATAGTTATCAACTTATCGAGAACTCTACAAAGTTCTCGCTTTTTGGGGGGTCAAGTTTTTAACCATGTTTTTAAAAATGGTGCCACCGGTAGCACCCCTCTCCCTTTTTAGGTGGTTTCTTTGATATTTTAATTTTTTCAATCCACTGCAAGAGCCACACATTTTTTTTAAACGCTTTATTCTTCATCTATTTTCATTTTTCAATTCTTTTTTTTTTTTATTCAATGATGTTTAGTCATTTTTCCACGCTTTTCAATCTTAAAATATTTTTACCATTTGTTTTTTTGAAGTTACCATTTTTCATATAATTGTGTCTCTCTTAATAATTTATTGTTCTGCTACTACTTTAAAATATAGTGAAAATAATTATCTAACACATTGTTTACCTTTACTCAATACATGGAAAAATTAGAAGAATAACAATTTTTTGATATTTAACAAAAAAAAATGTAATTTATTTTTAAATTAAAAAACTATGAAAAAAATAGATAATAAAGATCAAAGAGAAACTTAAAACAACAAAAGAGAAAAAAACAAAAAACAAAAACAAATATATAAAACATAAGTTAAATGAAAAACAAAACAAAAAAAATGTAAAAACCAAATTTATGGCCTAAAAACTTTTGAAAAGTTTAAAAACACAAAGAACAATTAAGAATCTATATTAAAAAGACAAATTAACACACTTCAACTACAAAATTTAATACAAAATTAAAAATAAAACACTTAAAACATAAAATAAAAAATAAAAAAAATTGTTTTATTTAAAAACTTGAAAATATGTAAAATGCTATGAAAAACAAACAAATTAAAAACATATGCACCTGATGGAGGTCCATAGATAAATGATCACCTCACTTCAGGCAAAGTTTCTTAGTCCCGGTGGGATCTGTGTTTAGCCCCCGTCCCAATTTGCGGCTAAGGCTTAGCTTGGGGAGTCGGGCGATGCCCGTAATCACCCCCGCTAGTGGGTTAGTGATGTCAACATCACCCTCTGACAATTCATACAGACACTCAACCAGCATGGGTGTTGTGGAGGCCATGGGGGTGATTTCGGCACACCAATCTCCCCAATGGCTAAGCCCTAGTCCCATCTGAATTACACAAGTCAGGTGCTAGGGTGATGCCCGAATCATCCTCAGCTCCTAGGGCTAAGCTTCCTTGAGACCTCAGGGACCGTAGTTTGATCCCATGGTGCCGGAGGACACCCTACTAATCACCCCAAAGCCAAAGACCTGCCAAGCCTTCGCCCCCTAGGACTAGTGCTTAGCCATTGGGGTCAAGTGATGCCCAACATCACCCCAGACATCACCCCTGTGGTACCATACACTCTTGACCTGGTGGGACTGCTGATTAGCCCCCACAGGGGTGATGCTTCTGAATCAACTCCCCACCCACACCCAATATAGGCTTGTAATTTTTTGTTTTAATTTTAATTAAAATTTTATTATTTCGCACTGCAAAATTGTATTTTATTCTTTTGTTTTAAATGTTATCAACTTGTTTATATTTGCTTTTTCATTTTTATTTTAGTTTCAATTGAAATTGATAGTTTTGTATTGTAAAATTGTTTTAATTTTTTTTTAAATTTTGCCTTTCTCTTTGGATTTATAATATTTAAAGTTTATTCTTTTAAAATTGGTTTTGTAATCCTCTTTTAATATTTCATTGGCTGATTTTATTAAAAATTGTTTTGTTTTCATTTAAATATTGCTTTTAAAATATATATTTCTGAATTTTTTTTGTCTTTATTTTAATTTTACTCTGTTTTAGTTCAAAAAATTCCTTTAATATTTTTATTTTAGACATGTTTTGTTGAATTTTTTTTTTCAATTTTTAAAGTATTTTTATTTTATTTTATTTTTATTTTTTGGTTAAAATTACATTTAAAGGTTTTTTAATTCTTTGGAAAAAAACACAAAATTATTTTAAAATTATTGCTTTGGAGGAATTTTTTTGCTCTTTTAGTTATTTTTTTTTCATTGTTTTTTAATATATTTTTTTTTATCTTTTAATTGAATTTATAATACATTTTTATAACTGTTTTTTTTGATCATTTAAAAAAATATTTATTTCAACTAAATAAAATAATAATAATAAAAAAAATTTGTTTTTTAAATGTAAATTAAACAAATAAAAAATAAAATGGTAAATAAATTTTCAAGGGACCAATTGGAGTCCAATTTTGGGTTGTTTATTTACATAGGTTTGCTTGTCAATATCGTAATTTTAATTAGGTTGTAAAATAGATATGATTTTCGCAATAGGGAAAACATTTTTTTTTATTTAGGCATCATTTTTGATTTAGGTGTTGATTTTTAGTTTTTTCTCTGAAAGCTATCAGTTCTGCTTCGAAGCCATGTTCAAAATGTTGTATTTTGATCAATATTTAAAAATGGTGCTACCGGGTAGCACCACTTTTATTTGGGAGTTGATTTTCATGTTTTTACGCGAAAAATATGGTTATTTTATGGGTTGAGTTATTGCTTTGAGGTCGAGTTCTCGTTAGCTCAGAATTATGTTTTATGCATGTAATAATTTTTACATAAAACTATGAATTGTAGAGCTAACAACATGAATGTATCAAGTTTTAGAGTTGGTACACAAAGGAATTATCTAAGAAGGCCTTGTGAAACACAAAGAATAAGTTATAACATGTTTGAATCTTTGAGTATCATGGAATGTTACAAATGTAATTTTTGGCCATATGATCATGATTGTAGAATGCATAGTCCCTCCTAAAGAACCTCACTAATAAATAATGTCACAGCATAAGAAACCTTTAAAATGACATGGATGGGTTGAAACAAGATCAAGATAATAATGAAGAATGGACAGTTGCTCTAGAAGCTAAGAAGAACAAACACAACAGGGCGGTTGGATGTTGATGTTCAAAACATGACAAAGATAAAGACAAATTTTACATTAAGAAAAGAAAAAAATGGATCGGCCTCCTTCGAAATGATAATTCATCCAAAATCATTGGAGAAGGCACAAATCAATTGGGAATAAGAATGAAAAGAAATACCTTATTGGTAAAGATATGAAACATAATCTTCTAAGTGTGAGTCAAATGTTTGAACAAGGTCATAAACTTACTTTCGATTTAGAAAAGTGTGAGATAAGAAAATAGGGTTCATGGAAATTGGTCGGTACAGCTGAAGAACTTCAAACAACATATATGTGTTAAGTGAAATTGAAATGAAAAGTGTTGTTTAGGAAAGAAAGATGAAAAGTTGGCTATTGCATATAAGAATGGGTCACATGCATTTTGATAACCTTGTCAAAGTCAAAGAAAAGAGAATAAATGTGAGAAATGCCCCGTGATCACTAAACCAACTAACACTTTATGCAAGCATTGTCAATAAGGAAAAGAAAACAAAGACTAGGTTCAAATCAAAGGAATATTCAACAACAAGACCAATCGAAATTGTGCACATCGACGAAGTTGGACCAACTACAACAAAGGGCTTAAAAGGTGAAAAATATTTCTTATGTTATTAGTTGATGATTATACAAGAATGATTGTAGCTTTCTTCCTCAAGAACAAGTCAGAGGCTTTTGAAAACTTTAAGATCTACAAGGAAATGGTTGAAAATGAGATGGATTCAATAATAAAATGTTTGATATATAATAATGGAGGAGAGTTCACTTCAAAGGAATTTATGGATCATCAGAAGGCCATGGAATAAAATTACAATTCTCCATGGCTAGGATAATTCTAACATAATGGAGTTGTTAAAAGAAAGAACATGATAGTACAAGAATGGTCTGAACAATGCTAATGGATTCCAAATTGACAAATATATTTGACACAAAGTAAAGGCATACAATAATACATTCAAAACAGAGTAATGCTCTTAAAAAACACTAATAAAACTCCTATGAGCTATGGAAAGAAGACCAACAAATGTGAAAACACTTCGGAGTTTTTGAAGCAAATGATACATCAAAGAGAAGATATGTATGGGAAGGTTTGACTCTCGCGTGGTGGACAAACCACTTGTTGGTTACCAAGTACAAGGAAAACATACAAGTGTTGGCAATCTAATAATATTGAAAAAATTGAAAGCATCAACATAGCAATTGATGAAATAGGTAGACTTAATCAAAGGAAGAAGAAACAAATCAATGGGACAACAACTTTGCATAAGAAGAAGATGAAAAGAAGTAGAAGAGGAAGATAAATAAGGAAGAGAATCCCACGTATAGAAGAGCAATGAAAGTATCTCCAAATACACCGAGCAAACGAGTATAGAAGAATCATCCCCGATCAAATTATTGGAAACAAAGATGAAGGAGTTGAGACTAGAAGAAAATCCTTTCACCGTAACAAACACACCTAACACTCTATCTGTTAATTGAACCAAACTCGCTGAAGAAGCCAGAAGGATGAATTTTTGGAATAAGGTCATGGATGAAGAATTGATCAAAGAGAAAATGACACTTGGGAATTGGTCTCAAGAACAAAGAATAAGAACGTGATTGACACAAATTGGCTTTTAGAATAAATTGAATGAAGATGGACATGTTACAAGGAACAAAGATAGATTGGTATGTAAGAGATATGCACAAATTGAAGGAATAGACTTTAAAGAGACATTTTCCACAAGTTTAATGGAAGCAATCCATTTACTTTTAGCTTATGCATGCTCCAAAAATGTTAAAGTATATCGTGATGGACGTGAAATTAGCTTTTCAATGGGGAATTTGAAGAAGAAGTCTTCATTGAAAACCATGATTTCAGCTTGTCGAGAACACAATTAAGGTATGTAAATTAAAGAAGGCCTCTATATGGTCTAAAACAGCTCCCTAGAGCATGGTACTCCAGACCGATAAGTATCTCAAGAATGACGGGTTCGTAAAAGGAAGTGCGCATAACAACCTCTACATCAAGGTAAGTCAAGCTTAATATTTTATTAATTGAAGTTTATGTTGATGATATTATTTTCTAGAGTGATGATGACAAAAGTTAAGCCATAACTTCAGGCAAGACATGCAAAAATGAATTTGAAATGTCGTTAATTTGGAGAACTATCCTTCTTTCTTTCTGGGACTTCAGACACGCCAAAGAAACCAAGGAATTTTTATTTCTCAAACCAAGTATATCAGAGAAATGCTAAAAAGGTTCGGAATGGAAGATTGGAAACCAATTATCACTCCCATGCAAGCTGTTATAAGTTGAGCAAAGATGATGATTCGAAGTCTACAGATCAGAGGGAATACAGGTCAATGATTGGCAGGATACTATATGTGACAACATCCAGACCAGATGTAATGTAATCAGTTGGACAGGTGGCATGATTTCAAGAAGCACCAAAGGAATCACATGTATTAACAGTAAATAGGATTTTTAGATATCTCAAAGGAACAAAAGAGTTTGGATTATGGTATCCAAAAGAAAAATATCTATCACTTATTGCCTATATAGATGCAGATTGGGCAGATTGTATTGATGACCAACGAAGCACCAGTGGAGCAACGTTCTAGTTAGGTGAGTGTTTGGTATCATGGATAAGCAAGAAACAATCATCAGTATCTCTATCTACAGCCGAGGCAGAGTATGTTGCAACAACAACATGTTATACACAGGTTTTTTGGATGAAACAAACTTTGAAAGATATACAGGTTGAGTATGATGAGCCCATTCCAATATACTGTGATAATATAAGTGCCATCAGTATCTAAAAAAACCCGACAATGCACTACAAGATGAAGCAGATTCCAATCAAATATCACTTTCTACGGGAACATGTTGCAGAAAAGAACATTAGAGTTGAGTATATGGGCAAAAAAGAACAAGTGGTAGACGTCTTTACAAAACCACTTCCATGAGCAGCATTTGAATATCTTCGCCAAAGACTTGGAGTTATTTCTACTCCAAAATGAATTTTTTTTTAATTCTTTTTGAATTCTTATCTTATATGTCTTAGATGTACATGAGAAAACACCATAAGAGGATAGTCCAGTCGAGGGGAGTAGCCCCGGATGGAAAGATACCTTTGCCATTGATGACAAAGGGGGAGAGATTTATCAGATGCAGAGGATAGAGGCATGGTACCAGAGCTAGCATATTTATTAGATGCAGAGAACAGAGGAAAATTTATCAGATATAGAGGAAAGAGACATGGTTCCAGGGGGCGCATGAGTGATATGATTTCAGTATTGCATCATAGTGTTTCCATCAATGCCAAAGGGGGAGATTGTTGATTAAGGTTGGTTGTCATTGATGTCAAACCTTGAATAAATTCCCACATCACAAAGAATTGGGTAATGGACCCAAGATTGTTTCTTGTAAGATGACTCATTATTGTCTTGTCATGGTTGATAAGAAGTAAATATGGATGAACTCCAAAGTGGTTCCCTTATGGTGAAATCCCTCACGGGAAGACGCTTTGCGGATTAAGAGAACCCATGCTCAATTGTGGAATAACGAGATGGAGGAAAATGAATTTGTCAGGTAAACTATCCTATATGGATAGTACTTGTCATTCCATTTCTGGTGGTATGCGGAACATCACATAACTCCTCATGGTTAGAGTGTTATGGCCATGAGAAGTTGGAGACCCCAGGTTTGGGCAATGGACCCAAGTTTGTTTAATGGATAACGGTATGAGTTATGATATATTTTTAGATAATACTATTATACATGGATAGTACATGTCCTTCCATTTCTGGTGGTATGTGGAACGTCACATAACTCCTCATGTTTTGAGAGTTATGGACTTACGAAGTTGGAGGACCCTCATAAGTCATCAAGAATCCCCAAAAGGTCAAAGTAGTCAAAGTGGTTTAAGAGATTTTAAAAGGTAAATAATAAAGTGACGTAATGGGTGTATTATAATTCAAAGTGAATACAAAATAAATTATTTCAATAATATATTTAATGGATAAATTAGAAGTGGGTTAACCCTAAAATAAGGAAAGTGGGGCCAAGTGACCTAGAAGATGTTTTTAAGGAAGCTACTTGGAGAGTATAAATAAGAGGCAAGGCTCTCTTATTTTAAACACACTTGAGCATATTGAATATCTATAGGTTTCTGAGGTAACCAAGGATATCTAAGCCAAAATTCTAAGGGAAGGTGAAGAAAATAAGGACGAAATGCAAGGAAGGATAAATTCTTTTGATGGTGCTTTCTAAAGTATGTTATTTACTGGTCATCTCACCATTTTCACTATAATTTTTTTTATATAATGATTCAGGCTGTGAAATTTCCATTCCATTGATTAAACATTTCCAAGTATCTGTGGTGAAAAATTCAGCTTGTGGGTCATTTTATTTTTGGAGTTACATTGTATGGAAAATAGGGTTTGTGGCTAGTCCTGAAACTAGTCAAAAACATGTGTTTCGGGTAAAAACGTCATAACGTATTCATAACAGATACAAATTCAGTGAAAATAAATGTGTTGTTTAGGGTATAGACTTTAGTATTCTATGGCACAGTTTCATATCAATTAAACAAATATTCCGTGCGGGGCACTCTCTACAAGGTCGCTCTCTAGAATAAGAAAGAATTCAACAATGTATGCCATTTTTTCTATAACTCTTTTTCTGAGAGGTTCCAAGTAGTGACACCTGGAGGAATTCCATAAAACACACTAAAGAACATTGTGTATCAGTTTAAGATCTTTATACATTACAGGTACAAAGTTATGATTACTTCAAGTTAGGGTTGTTGACTAATCCAAAACTAGGCATGTGAGACTAAAGAAAAGTTTGATGAAAATGGTAGTCTATTGTTGTTGAAGTTAAGGAAGGTTTGCAGGAATGTGACCATATACTCCAAGTCTATTACAGAGCTACAAAACAGATTTGGATGATGAAATTGATGAGGGATTTTGGTTGAGGTACATGTTGAGTACATGGTTAAGACAAGTAGTTGATGAGTTGGTACATACATGAGGTGTATAGTTGATGATGTTAGTACATATTGATGATTCATAGTTGATGAGTAGTTGACACATGATTGGTACATACTTGGTACATGGTTGGATGCACTTGTTTATGGTATAGGTTGATTACAGGTTATTTGGTACAGGTTGGTGCATGGTCGATGCACTTGTTTATGGTACAAGTTGATTACAGGTTATTTGGTACAGGTTGGTATATGGTTGATGCAATTGTTTATGGTACAAGTTGATTACAAGTTGAGGTACAGGTTGATGCATGGTTCAGATTTATTGGTACAGGTTTACAATGGTATATATCACAGTGACAGGTTGACAGTGGTTCCATCATTCTACTTCTACTTCAGGGTGGCAGGATGGGGAAATGACAAGTGGTTGTAGCCACCTTCTAGTTGTAGCCAGAGAACATAAGGGGTTGTAGCCTCCTTCTGGTTGTAGCTAGAGAATTAGGGAGTTGGAGCTTCCCTCAGGTTGTAACCTGAGAAACTAGGGGGTTGGATCCTCCTTCCAGTTGCAGATGAAAAACAAAGGATGTTGGTGCTTCCAATGAATGTAATTCTTCAAGACATATAAGAAAAATCATTATTTAGTTTTCTCCCGATTTGGGTTTCCACATAAAACACTGGTGTACTGTGTATGTGTATGTTTGTTCATTTGTTCATTGCTTATTTACTTTACAGTTATTGGATGATAATGCTTCATTGATATAACACTTGAATTATATGGTTAAAAAGGATTAAATTGCTCTATTATTGATTCACCCCCCCTCTCAGTAATCCAACAAGGTCAAAGTAGTCAAAGTGGTTGCAAAGAAGAAATTATTTAAATACTAAAGTGGTTGCAACAAGAAGTGGTGAGTTTACTATTTATGGATATGTCAAAGTGGTTGCAAAATAAATTATTTAAATAATAAATTTAATGGAGAACTTACTATTTGTGGATAGTGGTTAAGTTAAGTGGAGAAGTGTTAGAAGTGGGTTATCCCTAAAATAAGGAAAGTGGGTTATGATGGTTAGAAGGTAACGCCTTGAGGAAGCTACATTAAAGTATAAACAAGAGGCAAGGGCCCCTCATTTGATTACAATTGAGCACATTGAATATCTATTATTGTGTAAGTCTTATTGCAGATATTCATTGATATATCTAAAGTTGCGCAAGTCTGAGGTAGCATGAAGGGTTGACGATGAAAGTTTCAAAAATACAGAAAATACAAAAAAACCCTAATTTCTATGGCGTATGTAGGGTAATCTTATAATAGGGTGTGTACACATATGAGATAATGGTATAATAGGGTGCGTACGTATGCAGGATGGCAGTATAATAGGGTGTGTAGATGAGGGCAAAGACATAGAAACTTGAGAAGATGAATATGTCAGGTCTCTAGATTCTGAGAGCAAGTTCCCAGGTACATCAGATCTATCCATTGGTTCAAAAGGTATGTCTTATTTCTATGAGTAGTTGGATTTTGATGTATGCATGAGAAATGGTTATGGAGATTTGAGGATTCTCCCTAGAGAGATTAGTGGCTGCATGGGATCTTCTGTATAAATCAGATCTACAGAAATATAGTGTCGGTATAAGAAATGTTTATCATTGTTAGAGTTTAGGTACATCTTGTATTTTCTTGGCATATGGTTAAGGGTTATTTTGATGCATGAAGTAGTTGAAGTATTGAAAGGCTGAATATCAGAAAGGGTTTTATGTCTAGTTCATGTGAAGGTTATTATATTAGTTCATGATAACACATACTTGTTTGACACATGACTAGAAAGAGATATAGAGTCTTTAGGAAAAGGTTATGTATGAGGATGCATGCACATTGTACAATTAGAGTCTGGATACAGTGACAGGTTGAATATCTATGTGAAAGAGGTTGCAGAGGGTTAGAATTTTTTAGAAGAGAGAGAAAAGCCTAGTTTTCAGAAGGCATACACAAGCTTCATAATAGATAGGTCACGTACATAAGCAGGCTGCTGTATAAATAGGGTGCATACATACATGTGTTGTAGAAATACAGGTCACGTATATGTGGGTTTTGGTTGGTACATGCTCAGTTCAGGTACAGGTTGATTATAGGGAAGTGGTATAGGTTGGCTACATGTCAGTGGTACAGGTTGGTACAATTTTACAGTGGTACATCTCACAATGACAGTGTGACAGTGGTTGCATCATTCTACTTCTACTTCAGGGCGGTTGGATGGGGAAAGTATAGGTTTTTGTAGCCACCTTCCGGTTATAGCCATAGAACATAAGGGGTTGTAACCTCCTTCTTGTTGTAGCCAAAGAATTGGTGAGTTGGAGCTTCCCTCAGGTTATAGCCTGAGAAACTAGGGGGTTGGAGCCTTCTTCCAATTGCAACTAGAAAGAAAAGGAAGTTGGTGCTTCCAATGAATGTAATTATTAAAGACATATAAGAAAAAAAATTCCATGGTTTTATCACTCTTTGGGTTTCGATGTAAAAACATTGGTGTATTGTGTATGTGTATGATTGCTCATTTGTTCATTGTTTATTTACTCTGCAACTATTGGATGATAATTCTACATTGATCATAAAGACATATACCACTTGCATATTATGGTTAAAAAGGATTAGATTTCTATATTACTGATTCACCCCCCCTCTCAATGATCTAACAACCCTCATAACAAGACTCATCTTGTAAACAGACACCAACCTGATAGAATGAACTTCCATTCAATCTATTATATATATATATAATCCACCAAGACACCCTTAGATTCACCATCACTTCTGGTTTATATAGTATTTCAACAGGTATAGGATTGAACCATTGTGTCTTTTTGACATGAACCATTACATCTCTTAATTTAATTTAACATAGATAATCTTTTCATTTTATTCATTAATTTATCGTGTAAGTTTCTCAATTAATTGGAAGATTAACATTAATTTGAATTTCGTTCACATGAGCTGATCATAGGTATGGATCAACTCCTTATAATGTTCCCATGCTTCTGTTGCGTCCCTAGTTCCCCAACAAATCATATTCAATCTTTTACCTGCTCTCTGTATTGTTATGCTATTAATCTCTGTCAAACACTCTACATGCATTAAGTTGTTTACATAAATGAATTTTGTATGACTCACTTCCTTCAACCCAATGTTCAAATGACCATGGGATCAAAACCACAGGCTTATCCATTTAAGCATTGTTCCTAGTGCTTATTGTTTCATTCTTATTCATCTATCATGAGACTAGAACCCATGACCAAATGCAAGTCGTAACAGGCGCTAATCCGGTGATTTCAACATTTTCCTTGAGAATAAAATAAATTGACGATCAAGACTTAATTTGTGGTTGACTGGAAGATTTTCGTTCACTTCGGGACTTTGGTGATTCAAGACTCTGTACTTTGCAGTCTTCCAATTCTCCTGAAGAAAATTCTGTCGGAGTGCGTATGAAAACTTCTCTACTTAATAACCTTCACATGTATAGGAGCTAGGACTGTAGGCTTAGGAGAAATGTATCTCTCGATTTCCAGGTATTCGACTATTCGTGACTCTCGCACTCCTAGTTACTCAAACTCTGAAGTGGTTCAATCCCTCTAAAGGTTTTACCTACGAAATAAGTCATAAAGTTGAGGTGACTTCTTGTTGTCAGTTAACTCCTCATGCTTTCTCTATTATTTCATTATGTTTGATCAACGGTTGAGAATGCTTCTGAAGTAGATCAATGTTTAGCATTACTTCACGATTCCGGATTTCGGTGATTAGCTGATAAATAAAGCTTATATATCCCCAAATTTAGTAATCCTAGAGTGAGGTGGCTTGTTGATGTCATTGTTGATGTGGCACTGGCTGAGTGGTTTCCATGTGTCACCTAGATTCGTGACTTTTGTATACCTAAAGTGCCAATTAGAACTTAACACTTGTCACCATTTGATTGGGCCACGTGTCCTTGCTGACATGGTCTTGTTGACATGGATCTGCTTAAGTGTCACATGTCTTTCTCCTTTGGATCATTACTCTATATCAGACGATCTAGTTTTCACCTGAATTCTTAATACAACGTCCCTCATTCACTTAAGGAATTATGGGCTTCGACCTTTGGGTAAATTTACATATTTCATAATATTTTTCACTGAAGTGGTTAGTGTCGAAGTTGACCACCATTGGAATCTCCTATCCTGATCCAATGATCACCATGCATTTCCCAAATATGATGGTCCTCATTCACTTCGGGAATTCAGGGCTCCGACCTTTGGGTGAACTTACATTGATCTGGATTTTATGAGCATAACGAAATGAATGCAGATTATTATTATTCTTAACATAGAAACACAAGGAAAAATAACAGAGATACAGTAAAACTTGCTTCTATTCAAAGAAAATATGTTGAAACTGTAAAATGAAGACTGAAAACAAGCTTTCTAGAATGGTGGCGGCTTATCTCTAAGAAGAGATTTGACAAATGTTCTCATTCGCAAGAACATGGTTACAATGAGGCTCTCCAAGTATTTTTTATAATCAAAAGGAATGCAAAAACCTTAGACATCCAAAAATTCATGCCAAGCACCAAAAGTCATGTGGGGGTAAGTTAGTACATCAACTTCTCAGGGTCGTAGCTTTTGCATACGATCTCCATTTTAGGCGCACGCTAGCCCATTGGAAAGGTCTGTCCAAGGAATACACATTTTTCCTTCAAGATTTTATTTCATTTTTATTTTTACTGTGGTGAGCCCTAAAAATGTTGTTTATGGCCTCAAAACGATCCCGAAAGTTAGGGACCCAAAAACTAGAAAAAAAACTGCCAAACTGGAAAACTACCAAAATGAGCCAGTTGGAATAGGTAGAAGGCCATCGAAATCCATTTGGATTAATCCTCCCCCATTAGGAAGTAATTGTATCCATTGCATTGATTTCCCCTATTACATGAGGAAATTTCTACTGAATTTGGCCAAGGGTGAGCCACTTGCCTTGGTGCAGGAGTTTCCCTACTTTGACAACTCGATAAAGATGAATCCTTTGTTGGCAATTGTCCTTGACATGTGTGTCCAAAATATGATTACTGGATTCCTGTTGCATGTATTCAGGGTTGAACTCTGTTGGTGTCAACTATTCTACTATCTCTTAGGTGTCCAATAATAGTGGGAAATATGGTCGAAGGAGATCCATGTTGAACACTGGGTGAAAGCCAAAACAAGGGGGAATGTTGAGCTCAAAATCATTGTCACCCACAACCTTGGTGATGGTTTAAGGTCCATAACGGAGTGGGAAAAGCTTCTTATGGGTCCTTGTAAATTGTTCTTTCTACAAGTGCAACCAAACTTTGTCTCCCACGTGAAACTTATGTGGCACCTGGTGTTGCTTGTCTTGGCATTGGACTTCTGTAAAATATCCTGAACCTATTGGCGGATGTGTTGGATCCACTCAATGAATCAGGAGGAGTTTTTAGCTTTAGTTGGAGAAGGTGATGAGTTGTTTGGGGTGGCTGCAAGGGGTACTGCAACATCCATGGGACCCAATGGCTGGAATCCCAAGCCCACCTGAAAGGGATTGTGACTAGTTGAGCTATGTAGGGATCGATTGTAGAAATGTTGAACATAGGGAAGACTCTCATCACATGTGTGAGGGTGCTTGGAATTGTACATTCACAGGATATGCACGATCCTCTGATTGATGAACTTGGTTTGGCCATTTATCTGGGGTTGGAAGGCAGTGGATTTGGTGATCTTGGTGTCCAAAAGTGACCAAAGGATTGACCAGAATGTGTCAAGGAACCAGTTGTACCGATCTGAGACAATGGTTTGTGGAATTCAAAAATGTACCCATACTCATTCAAAGAATATATTGGTAGTGGCCTCTATTATTATTCTCTTCTTGCAGGTGGCCAGAATCACCATCCTAGAAAAGCAATCAACAACCACGAAAAAACAGTCATTTCCCCTCTTGGTGTATGGAATGCCCAACATGTAGTTGATTGAGATGGATTCCTATGGATTGTCAATAGTAGGAAGAGGGGTGTACAATCCTTGTTTATTAGTGGTCGGTTTGGCAATAGCACGGGAACTGCAGGACCTAATATACTTGTTGACATCCTGTTGAAGTTTCGATTAGTAGAAATGTTTCTTCAACACTACCACTATATTTTCAATGACAAAGTGTCTTAGCACCTAGTTGTAGTGGGGTTCCCAAATTATCTTCGCCCACTCGCTTGATGGAATGTACAGATGGCCCAAATGAAACAACAACCCATCCTAAAGATGTAAATTAGTGACAACTGAGATTGCGCCCAACATTTGGTATGTGGTGGCAAAGTCAGGGTCTATCTCATAGAGGTGGGGCCATCCAAAGGTCTCGTTGTCGCAAGATTCTAGCACTGTGGTGAGTAATGTGAATGGAGGTTGGATGAGGTAATAAGAGACTTGGTTGGTACTTCATGTTTTATACTTGATGTTGAGGTGGAACTATTGCAAGTATGTGGACCACTTCTGATGGCAATAATTCTGCAATTTTCCTTATGTTTGCATGAAATGCAGTGGCTTATGATTAGTGTGGATGATTGTCTCCTTCCCAAGAATGTATTGTCTCCATTGGAGGTAGACTTGCACAATGGAGTACATTTATTTTTCATAAGTAGAGTAATTACAGATAGTATCGAATAGTGTCTCACTATGATAGGCCACCGGGTGGTCGTGCTGAGTGAGAATTGCGCCCACAACATAGTCTGGAGCATCTATCTTGATATCAAAGGGTTGTTGCAGTTCTAGTACTGAAATTAATGGGGATGAGCACAAGAACTGCTTTAAATCATTGAATTCTTGTTGTTGGGATAGGCCCCACATAAATGTTTCCTTACCACCACCCCTGGTTACTTGGTTCAGAGCCTATGTAATATGGGATAATCCCAACATGAAACTGCAATAGAAATTGGCAAGGCCTAAGAAGTTCTAAAGCTTAGTGAGTGTGGTTGGGGCTAGCCAGTCACAAATGACCTAGATATTGGTTGGATCCACATGCATACCATGTTGATCCACTATGTAACCTAGGTACTAGACCCTGTCCATGTGAAGGATCATTTTTCCAAGTTGGCATATAACTTGTATTGTCGCAGGGTGTGCAAAACTTGTTGAATATGTTGCAAGTGTTCCACCCAAGTCTTGGTGTATATGAGGATGTCATCTAGATACACCACTACAAAATTATTGGTGAAAGGTCACAGGATATTGTCTATCATCCTCTTGAAAATTGTTGGAGCGACCAACCATTCAAAAAGACATTCTTTTGACTTGAAGGCGGTCTTCCATACATCTGTGTGTTCTATTGGGACCTAGTGGTAGACAGACTTTAGATCAATCTTACTGAAGTATTTTTCCCCTTGAGTTGATCAAGGATATTGTCTATTCATGGAATTAGGTACTGATTCTTGACTGTGATTTTATTTAGGGCTTGATAATCAATGGAAAGTCGCTAGGTCTTGTATTTCTTCTGCATGAGCACGATTGGGCTCCCACAAGGCAATGCGCTGAGACAAATGTTCCCCTCATGGATCATTTCTTAGATCTGTCTCTTGATCTCCTTAGTATCTTACAGAGAGTGGCGGTAGACTGGCCCATTGGGTAGTGGTTGGTCAGGGGTCAGATCGATGGGATGTTTGACCTGACAGTGTAGAAGTACCTCGGTAGGTGAGGAGAATATATCTTTGTATTCTTCCACGACCTTATCCAGTTGATTCTAATGTGTGGATAAGTCGATTGTGAAGGCCCTAGATGTGTCTGTAATCTTTCGTTCAATTTGAGAGCGAATCAAGAAGAAGATAAACTTCATGGTCTGAGAGATGACCTTCTTGCATTTCTTGTTAGAAAAACAGGATCAGAGAGAAATAAAATAAAACAAATGTAGAAATAAAACAAAAAAGATACAAAATACAATAGAGACACAGATATACGTGGTTCATCCAATGTAGGCTATGTCCACCAGAGAAACTGCCAAGTCCTTCCTTTATTATTATCCAGAAAATAAAGGGATACAACCTACAACACACCCATTGTAACTTCCTCTTCTTTCTCTCATAGTCTCCTCACTCAGAATACAATATTTGCCATGGTACATAGCCACAATACATTTTCCTCATAAAACAGGGTTTCCTTCTAGGGAAAAAAACCCTAACATAACTTCCACCGTCAGATATGTGACCCTATAATAAACGGTCCATATTTACAATAAAATTACAATATACATTTACAAGGAAATTTTTCCTTCGGGGGCTTAGCCCCAGAATCCCCGTTGGGGCCCATTTCCCCCCGGACCCCGTAGAGGGAGTAACCCCCCTCTTCACTCCCCCACATGGAGGAGTGTACATTATTATGGGGTGTAAAGTCTTCATGGGGTATAAACGCGAATGAAAACAAAAATATCTGAATTAGTAAGATAATCAGGCTCAACAACCAGCAATATCCCACTTGGAGACTGATCTCAACAACTCCATCGTTGTTGTATATACTGGACTATGATCCTTATTGGACTTGGAAAATTTCTCATCTTCATCTTCATTCTTGAATACCAACTGAAACTAAGTAATAACTCATTTTCTCCTTGGTTACTCCCTTTGTTAACATGTCTGCAAGATTCTGGCTAGTGTGTATCTTTTACAACTTCAAATGTCCATCTTCCAAGACAGATCATATGAAATGGTACATGAGAAGTATATGCTTATTATTTGAATGGAAGGTTGAGTTATTTTCAAGATGAATGACACTCTCACTGTCACAGTAAAACTTGCTATTCTCCTACTTCTTTTCCAATTCCTCCATAAACCTCTGTAACCAGATCATTTATTTACTAGTCTCTATAGAAGCAACATACTCCTCCTTTGTTGTTGAAAGTGAAACAACCTTTTGCAGTTTGAAAATCCAACTTATTGTTGTTCCATGTATAGTAAAAACATACCCTTTGGTGCTCCTCCTACTATCTTTATCACCTGCGATATTTGAATCAACATATCCCTATAGAACAACGTCTGAACCTCCAAAACATAATGCATGAGTAACATTACCTCTCAAATACTTGCGAATCCACTTTACTACCTCCAAATGTTCTTTACCTAGATTTTTCATATACCTTCTCACAACTCCCACTGCATGTGCAATATCTGGTCTTGTGAAAGCCATCACATACATCAAGCTGTCGACTGCTGATGAATAAGGGACCCTGGACATGTATTCTATCTCCTCCTGTGTCTTGGGACACATTTCCTTAGTTAATTTGAAATGGCTGGCCAAAGGCGTACTAACTAGTTTTTCATTTTGCATTCTAAACCTCTCCAACACCTTCTCTACGTACTCATCCTCAGACAATGTCAATATCTGATTTTTTCTATCTCTTGTTATTCTCATACCAAGGATTTTATTTATAGCACACAAATCCTTCATCACAAATGAATTAGCTAATTCCTTCTTGAGCACATTTATATCCTACATATTAGACCCTGCAACAAGCATGCCATCTACATACAATAGCAAGATAATATAGCTTCCATTTTCTAGCCTTTTAAAATAAACACAATGATAAAAATGGCATCTACTATAACCTTGTTCTGTCATAAACCTGTCAAAATTCAAATACCACTACCTTGGAGCTTGCTTTAGGGCACACAAGCTCTTCTTCAACCTGCATACCAAATTCTCATTTCCTTTGACCTCATACCCATGTGTCTGATGCATATAAATCTCTTCCTCTAAATCTCTTCCTGCATATAATATTCCTAATTGAAGTCATTTTAACAACATGAGAAAATATTTCATCAAAATCTATACCTTTCTTTTGTGCAAACCCATTTACAACAAGTCTATCCTTGTACCGTTTTTTTCCTCCATCTTCTTCCTTTAACTTGTAAACCCATTTATTTTGTAATACTCTTTTTTCTATAGGCAACTGAACCAAATCCCAAGTCTGGTTATTTACCAGGGAATCCATTTCCTTTTTCATTGCTTGCTCCCACTTCTTTTTAGTGTCTACCTACATTGCCTCTTCATTACATTCTAGTTCACCAGAATCAGTCAACAATAAAAAGTACAATGAAGAAGAGTATCATTCAAGGGGTCTACTTAACCTGGTAGATCTTATAACAACACTTGCAGGAGTTTGAGGTACATGTTGATCCTATTGTTGTACATTTTAATTTTCTGGTACCTTTGGAATTCATTTTTCAGTGACCTCATAAAAAATTATGTATTATGGTTTTTATTTTTCCTGTTTCTTTCCTTGCAACTGATATTTGTACATGACCTTCTCATTGAATATGAAATATATACTCCTAATGATTTTTTTTTATTTTCATAATCCGCCTTCACTTTCCCCCTAAGCACTTCCACCCAAAATACATGATCTATTGATGCGTTTCTCCCTCAAATCGACGACTACGATTCACTTCGACCATTCGAGATTTGGGAGTTTCAAGATCTCCGCCTTTTCTTTATCATGTAGTGCTTTCACCCGAATTTCACGGATCCCTTTCATGTGTCCTTCTGGATCCGACAGTCACAATTCACTTCGGCTATTCGAGCTTCGGGGGTTTCAACCCCTCCACACTCACTTTATCCCGAAGATATTTTACCCAAATTCGATGATCTGTAAACCCGTGTCTCTCACATATCGACGATTGTAGTTCACTTCGACTCTTCAAGCTTCGGGAGTTTCAAATCCTCGTTTTCTCCCAGAGTGTTTTCCCCTAAAGTTGCATATATTACACCACTTGCCCCTCTAGATGATGGATGGTTCCTAACCTCTTTGGGACTTCGATGAATCCTCGCTTCGGTGCATACACAGAGACTTAAATCTTGTTCACTTTTCCCAGATCCAACAATTTGGAATGATCTCGCTCCCTCCTGAATGGATCTTCACCGATAACTCACGAAACATTCATAGTTTCACTCCCTTTGAGGATTTCTCTCCACGATCTCTCGTGATATTTATTTCTTGAACCCTTTGAATCCTCAGAAGGCTAGTTCGACACTTAGTCAAACTTCAAATTTGTACACTCCTTGGACCATATTACTACGCAAGACTTAGATTCTTGCAGGAGACTGTGCACACCTTGCAGCCGTCCCCTTGCACTCCTTGCAAATGGAAGTTCGACGCTATCTATTCTGAGATTATGAGTCGAAACAGACTCTGTCAACATACTCCTTGCATACTGTATGCACACCTTGCATGAAATCAATGAAGAGAAACAATTTTAACTTATCCAAATACTTCTCAGTATCATATACTCAATAACATAACTCATTCATTCATGAAAATAGAAAATAACAGGAAAACTGTAAACAGTAGCAACACCATGCAATGGGTCAATATCCCTCTGTTATAGTCATTCAGATGAAAATGACTAAAACCTGATAAAACTTACATTCAGTAACAACTATCTTCTACTAATATGCAGCAGCCTTTGTTCAGGAATACAATGCATCTACTTATACAAGAGGTCCTCTAGGGTTTTCTCCAACTAGCTATATGATCGAATTAAAATATTACAACTACTTAGTCCTATTACAAAAACGACCATGCATACAATTTAAGGCGAATGTTCAGATCCACGCCAAAGTAAAATAAGTCAAGGACGATCTGATCTCTTGAAGTTTGACGCGATCGTTCAACCTCCGATGATTAAAACTTCTCCGATCCATCATTTACTTAGAAGTTATTTGAGATACCCATCTTTGAAAATTTAAAATTTTACTCAAAAGGCGCGCTAGGAGTTGTGTTATCATCCCATGTGGCTTTGCTGACGATGATCCTACATCATCTATCTTTCCAATATGGATTTGGATCTTCCCTTCCTAGATTTTTTGTTGTTCCTTGAGCCCTTTCCTCTATCCTTTTGCCTTCCCTATTCTCCATGTTCAATGCATTACCTGATGTCTCACTTACGATTTTCCATCTCATTTACTCACTAAGGATAACACCAACAACATCATCAAATTTTAAATTATTTGACCCAAAGACAGATTTACTTATAGCCATGACCAAGTCGTTCCATCTTTCTGGCAATGAGCACAATATTAGAAGATCCCTGACCTCATCATCAAAGCCCACTTTTACAGAACTTATTTTAGTAGTAACTATATTAAATTTATTTAAATGATCTACAACAGACCCACCTTCTAACATATTCATATTAAATAATCTCTTCATTAAAAATACCTTTTTGGACACCGAGGGGTTTTTATACAGTTTATCAAATGCGTCCATCAACTCCTCCATTGTATTTTCTTTCGAAATATTGAAATCCATCGACGCTGCTACGCTCAGTCGTATCATTCCTAGTGCCTTTTTGTCTAGAACCTCCCATTCTTCATCCTTCATGGCCATCGGCTTCTTTGTTATTCCACCCAATGGTAGGGATATATGTTTCTGATATAAATAATATTCCATCTACATCTTCCATAACTGGTAGTTTTGGCGTTAAATTTATCGACCCTAAACTTTCCATCTTCCACCATTGCTCCCACTCAAACCAGGAACCCTCTTTTCCTACGAGTTACCTTTCACTTTGATACCAATTGTTAGAAAAACAAGATCACATAGCAATAAAATAAAACAAATGAAGAAATAAAACACATAATATACACAATACAATAGAGACACAGATATACGTGGTTCTCCCAGTGTGGGCTACATCCGCCAGATAAATTGCCACATCCTTCCTTTATTATTATCCAGCAAATGGAGGGATACAACCTACAACACACCCACTGTAACTTCCTCTTATTTCTCTCACAGTCTCCTCACTCAGAATGCAATATTCACCATGATATATAACCGCAATACATTTCCCTCATAAAAGATGGTTTCCTTCTAGGGAAAAAAACCCTAACATAACTTCTACCATCAGATCTACGACCTTATAATGAATGATCCAGATTTACATTGAAATTACAATATACATTTACAAGGAAATTTTTCCTTCGGGAATTTGGCCCCGAACCCCCATTAGGGAAAACTGTCCCTTGAAGCCCCGTTGGGGGCCCTCTTTCCCCCAAACCCCATAGAGGGGGTAACCTCCCTCTGCACTCCCCTACGTGGAGGATTGTACATTCTTCTATGGTGTAAATTATTCATGCGGTATAAACATGAATGAAAACAAAGACCTATGAATCAAGAAGATAATCAAGCTCCACAACCAACATTGCTTGGAAAAGATCAAGGAAATAGCACTAGGTGGGACTGCCTCGAGTATCCTGTACAATTTCCTATCCAAAGTAATAATAACACTATGAGGCCTAGACTCATATACAACATGATGTTTCCATAAATAAGTTTTTCCCAAAATAACATTACAAACTTTGAGAGGAGAAACATCACACAATACCTCATCTTTGAAGGGCTTGATGTCGTATGACAAGCGGCATTGTTGGCTGACGTGGAGATCACTTCCTTTGTGGATCCATACAATGGTGTAGGGTTGCGGGTGTGACGTCATCGACAGAGCTAGCTACTTGATGAACTTTACTGAGATGAGGTTCTTATGGGACCCACTATCAATGATAAATTGTATTAGGGTGCCTTTTACCCACATCTGTGAATGAAAGAGGTTCTCACCTTCTTCTGGCTTATCTGGTTCATCAGGTTGGACCTTGGTGGCAGCAAAGGTGGAACTAGGTTCTGTGTCAATGATCTGTCTCCCATTTTCTGGTTCTAACTCAAAGTCAGAACCCACATCTGATTCAGAGGATTTCACCTCACCCACTAACGATTTCTTTTAGCAGAAATCAACAGTGTTATGACAGGGTCTCTTATGGAAGTCGCACCACTTCCCGATAGCTCTCTTTGTCTTTTCAGTGTCCTTCTTTGCTTGTGGCCTAGACTGGTTGTCCCGAGGTTGTCCACATTTTATCTTCCCTTTTTCTACGAGTTGGGATGCCCTTTCCTGCCTTTTCCTGTGAGAGGTTCCTAGGCCCAGATTGTCACATCTTTTTTTTAAGGTTCTACCCAATTTTGATGGCATATAGATAGGCCATGCCCAAGGATGAGATGTCTAGAAAATCCATTTCGGCCTGGATGTATCTATGCATACCACCATGATACTTGAGCACCAGATGTTGCTAAAAATATTTGATACCTATCTTGGTGTGCAAGGTATGGAAGATATTTGTGAACTCTGGCACTTCTTGGTCTCTTTCCTGCCACAGTGTGGTCCATTTTGTATATAGGTCATCATAACTTTTGATAGGGTAGTATTGTTCCTTGATAGCATCCCTGAAGGAATCCCAAGTGACCGTGACTATAAATAATGAGGGTTCCTCTGTTTCCTTTTTCTCACATAAAGTCTCCCACCAATATTTGACATGGGGAATGAATTTGAGGAGCTCAAATGTAATTTTTTCTCTTTTCAGAAATTTATGGATAGAAAAATACCCTTCTAGAAGATTCAACCATTTTTCTATAGCATTTGCGTCTCTCCGACCTTCAAATATAGGAATATCAAAGTTTGTTTTCACCTTGAAGGGGGCAACGCTTCTGCTCAAGGAAGATGTATCACCTGTTGGTAGTCGCCGAAGGATTTGTGAAAAACTATCCATCATCCCATTCCTCTCTTCTGTGAGGGATTCCTCGAGCAACATTTTGAAAGGATCTTCTTTCCCATCATCTTTCTTTTCTCCTTCCATGAGAGGGAGCTTGGGAAAACGAGAGATTTTTTCCTCAAGAGAAACAAGCTTGAGACCAAATTCTTTGTACCCCAACCTTGTCGGGTACATTCATTAAGAACGACAAGGAGCATACCACTCTGATACCACTGATCCAAATTTTATGAGCAGGATGAAATGAATACATATTATTATTATTATTAACACAAAAAAACAAGGAACAACAACAGATATACATTAAAATTGACTTCTATTCAATAAGAATATATGTTGAAACTGTAATATGCAGATTGAAAACAAGCTTGCTAGAATGGTAGCATCTTATCTCTAAGAAGATATGTGATGGTTGTGCTCATTCGCAAGAATATGGTTACAATGAGTCTCTCAAAGATTTTTTTTTCAATCAATAGGAATTCCAAAACCCTAGACATCCAAAAACAAAACCTAGGAGATGAAGCACCAAAAGTCATGTGGGCCCCATTGGGGTAAGTTAGTACATCAACTTCATGGGGTCATAACATTTTCATATGATCTTCATTTTAGGAGCACGATATACCATTGGAAATGTCTATCCGAGGACTACATATGTTTCTTTCAGAATTTGACTTCGTCTACAATCTAACTATGTCAAGCCTTAAAAATGCTACTTAAGGACTCAAAATGACCCCGGAAGTCGGGGACCCAAAAAATAGAAAACAAACTGCAAAACTGAGCCAGTTGGAATAGGTGGGAGACCACCGACATCCATCTGGATCATACATGTTTCATAATATTTTTTGTCGGAGTAGGTCAATGCCAATGTTGACCACCTGATCCAACGACTCGTATTGCTCCTGAGGAGATCTTAGATCAATGGTATGCATTAGTTCATTTAATCCGAGACTCCGGGATATTGTGTCTTACCCTATCCTTCAACTAAACGCGATCGGATGGTTGATAATTCATCTGAATTCCCTCCTTTCTATAATGGCTAGCCGAATTTCGTGACTTCACGAGTTTGTGCATCTTCCTTATCTCTAATGTTCGCTGAGGTGGCAAAGTTTCAATGTCCTGAAAATTGTGCTATCCTTCCACTTGGCTTTGATCAATGGTTCTAACTAATATGATCATTGTGATTACTCCCGAAATTTGAATGGAAGATTATATTTCCACGATCCTTCACAAGGGATTCTTCTATGTAGGCTCTAGCTTCTACGTGATCTGATGGTCCAATATTTTCCTAAGAACTATATCAACGGTCATGATTCTTATTTAATTCATTTGGAGTTTTATTGTGGGGATTTCAATTCTGATAACACTTCTGCAATGATTTCTCCCTTCTGAGTTTTCCTTCATCCTTTCCAAATACCTTAACATTGCATGCTTTGATTTTGTATGTGTATTTTTTGTAGAATCTCCCTGCTATCTCTCCCGAGATTTAGGAACATAGGATCATTGTTGATCCTATCATGATCACCAATGATCATGAATTTCTTTAGTCCTAAGGTGATATTTGTATTCCCCAAGTTGATCTTCCTTTTCCTCTAATTAATGTACATGTTTGACTCATGTTTCCATCAATGACAACACATAATCAACAATTCTAACAATATCCCCCTTTGGCATTGAGGGAAACATACCTATAAAACAAATACTTTTGCTCCCCCTATCACTAATCTCATTTTCAGATCGGAGGATTGAGTTTTTACTTATACCATATATTGATACCGAATTTGTTTTACTATTTTTCTCCCCCTTTGACATCAATGAAAAACAATGAATTTGTTTTACTGTTTCTCTCCCCCTGTGAATGTGCAAGTTGTTATCTCAATCTCTTGGGATTTTGTGTTCAAATATGTAGTCTTACTGATACCAATTTTTGTAGTGATCAATTATTTTAAATCTAATCCAATGAATTCCTCATTTGATGACCAAATTAAATACCAACCCCCCCGGGTGTTTTTACTGTTTCATATGGTTTTACTATCTTCTCCTTTGTCCTAAAGGACAAGGGTGTGAATATTACTAATCTTCTTGATCTGTTTCTTTATTATTGTTGATATTTTGATATTTCACAAGAATACCATTGATCTATACCAATTAATTTAATTTCTATTATTCAACCAATTTAATATCTTATTCACAGTCCTTCGACTCTGCAGAAACCAACTTCAACTTTTGTCCCTTAGAAATAAGATTGAATTGGTCCTTTCATATGTTGTTTCTTAAATCCTCTTCATATTTTTTTCATTCTTTTGGTAATTCCTCATTGGTTTTAGATCATACCATACTTTAGTAGTATTTTGTAGTACTTACACCAAATCATGTTGTAAAATCCTTACTCCTTCCTTTTTTTCATATTTTTTGTTGAGGGGAAATTTAGTAGTTCATGAAAATAACATTGGAAAACTTCCAAGATTTTCACCGCTCAATTCTTCTTGTTGATATGCTATTGAATATTCATCACTATTCTGTGTAAGTGAAACTTTTTCATTTTCAGGTGTCATATCATCTCTGTTACTTTCTATTTCATATTTTCTTCTCCATACCTTTTCATGAGATATTTTGTTTGTAGGATCTTTCTTTTCTAGATTTTTTCTTTGAGACTCATCATTTCTTCTTTTCTTCCAAACTTCATTATATTTTCTTCCTGACTTGTATGAATTATTTCTCATCGATTGAATTCTTGATTTTCTGCATTTTTGGGATTTGTGACCAAACCTATCACAGTTGTAACATCTCATTATATGACAAAACTTCGTTGTGTAGCCAACATAATTGCATCCCCAACATCTCATTGAGTTATTGGACCTTCCATAATTGCATCCCCAACATAATTGCATTCTAATGTTTTGTGACCAAAGTTATTACAAGAAAAGAAATAACCATTGAAAGTGTTTCCATACTTGAGTCTGTTGTGACATGAGAAGTCTGTCTTTTGATATGTTTCTTGTTTTTGAATTTTATAGATTCCTTCCTTGACAAAGTTCATGGTTTGTTTTAGGTTTTTGATTGTACCTTTTTCTTTTGAGGAGTATGATGCTTTATCATGTTTTTGAATGGTGCTCCATTTTCCAACTTTTTCTTTCTTATTGTATCCAAGACCGGTTTTGTCATCAGTTGGTCTTTGACTGTTCCAGATCCTATCTAGGATAGCAGAGCTATTCTAGAATTTGACATATGCTTTTGTCTTTTCATTAATGTTTTTGAGGTTGATAACTTCAATTTCCAACATGTGACATGTTTCTTCCTTTTTAGTCAATTGAATCTTCAAGGATTCTTCTTTTTCCTTAGCTCCTTCAAGTTCAGTCTTTAGATTGATGACTATTTCTTCTTTATCATCCAACACTTTTGTGCAGTTATTAGTTTTGTCATATGTCTTTAACTCTTGTATATATTGTGTTAGATCAACAACTTCAATCTTCAATATTTTGATTTCTTCCTTGTTTTCTAGTTGAATCCTTTTGAGGTTGATGGCTTCCAATGTTAAGAACCAAATATCAATATCGCATAGAAAAACCTCAGAAAAAGTACTCAACGCCTTCAAAAAGAGATAATTTCAGATAATAAGCCTCTTTGAGGGGGCAACCTCCTTTTACCCCACTTAAATGTTCAAGTACAAGATGATTCAAAATGAAAATGTCTCCTTGG
>SNQJ01S0033924.1:153471-193871 GCA_010110895.2 Picea sitchensis
TCAGGAAATACTTTGGAGTGGGTGGATTTTTTTTAAGAGGCAAATTTGAGAGGGATAATTGTAGATCACATAGAAATATGTAGAGGAGAAATTTTATGTACATTATTTAATTTTATTAATTATATTGATCATTCTCCTATTTGATTCAAACAATTTTTAGTGCATTCCCAAAAAAATAAAGAGGTTTCAAAGTTACCTTTGGTATTGGAAGCCATCTTTTCCTCATTGTTTTGTTTCATTCTCTTTCTATATTTAACAAGGATAAAAAAATTCAGAAAAAAAATTTTACAGGTTTTTTTTTTATGTATGAGTGTTTCCTATCTTTTGGAATGAAACCACCCTTATTGCATTGGATCCCATACCATCTTTTCACTGTCATTTTGTCTTTGGAAAATGATTTCATGGTGACCACTGCACTCTATACATAGTAAGAGCATCGATGCATATTTATATGTTAACAACACCATTTAATTTAAATTAGAAATGATATTCAAAAAATCCTTTATGTTGTCCTTAGTGCACTTTTTACCTAGATAAGCATTGGGGTGCATTTTTTACAAAGTGCATTGTTGAGCTTAAAATGGAAAAATGATTTTGTTTTTATATGGAAACCACCATGTCTAAAATTTGTTCACATTTCGATGGTGCATAATAAACAATACTTAAGAAGCCATTCTTTTCTTAACTCATAAAGGAGGTTAGGTGAATAAAAAAATTTCAATTTTTCAATGACGATGTTATATTGTACCATTGAATATATATATGGTTGATGCACCAATGTGTATAAATATGGATGACACCTCGATGCATATTAAGTTACTATACACAAGGAGATCTATTTTTTTTTTAATTATGTAAATTTTATATCTGATGATTCCTAGGTTTTTTTTCAAGGATATTTTGAAAATTCCAAGGGAAAAGCAAGAGGAAAACCAAGACATGTCAGTAGGGATGTCCAAAAAAGTGTAGAAGAAGATGGTAAAAGAAATGAACATAATTATGTTGCAAGAGGAGCCATACCAATTACAATGTGCATCAGAGGTATGTAATCATTTTATTAATCTTTTATGTACATTGAATTTAACTATCACATGAAATACTAATTTTCAATTGATTTATTGCAGAAAATAAAAATAAAATAGAATCCATTCAACACATAAGACAGTATGACAAGGAATAAAAGAGTTGATCACAAACTTTGTCACTATTTACGTTTTAAGTATTTTTTAAGATTTCATGTTTGTTGTGATGTTTATATTTAAATAATTAATTTATGTTAGTCCATGGATGTCATCCAATAGGTGCTAACATACAAAGAGTAGCCAACCCATGAATTGATAAACATTAGGTTAAGTATCGGTTATGAGTATATGTTGAAGTATGGAAGTTTAATTGAACAATATGTAAGTATCGATGTTCTTTAACTTCCTATGTTTTATAATTAATGAAAAAAAAGAAAACTTAAATTATATTGGTTATATCGATTGTGCTTTTTCATGTTGTATTAGACATGTAGGAAACAAAGTATGCAATGCAACCAACAAAGGAAATTTTGAGAGAATGCATGAAGCATGACTTTGAAATAATGTGTATTATTTATGAATGACTTGGTGCTAAGGTATGTTTTTTTATTTACGCAATCATTCATATTCTACTCTCTCTCTCTCTCTCTCTCTCTCTCTCTCTCTCTCTCTCTATATATATATATATATATACTTATTACAATTTATTTATATGTTTATAGATGAAACATGAAGGGGAGGAACATAAAAAAACAAGCCGATCAAGAAAACATTATGTTAAAAAAACAAATTACAATACCACCTTCAAATGATGACTAAATGAGGCAAGCATGCAACTTGAGAGATGACAACAATTCAATTGATGAATAACAATTAATATAATTGCATGTTGTATGTTCTAGAATATTTCTCTAAAAATCAGATATTTGTTTAATGTACTTGACATATTGTCCCAATTGCATGAGGATATGTTACCAATAAATGTAACAATTACATATTGGTTTAAATTTGGTTATTGTGGACCTTTACTTTGTCCCTTTTTGTAAAATTTCGTGTTCCTGAATAATTAATATGTGGATGATTTACATTGTTACAAATTAAAAAAGTGTAATTTGTTGAATAACACATTAATGCAATCATTATATCAAAATGAAATAACAAAAATATAACAAAAATATTATTATAAAAAATATTTGGTTTTGAAATGATTAATTGAAAATTTGTTAAAAACAATTAATTAAAATATGTACATATCAGTGCATTGTGTTCTTTTGAACTCACTAGATGATTTATGTAATAATATAGAAAGTGATGTTTATTTAGGAGTCATACGCATCGATGCACATTAATTATGATAACACATTGGTACAAATAATTGAGAAAATGCAACGTTCTATAAACGATATAATGTACAATAATATTTATCGCTTCAAAATTGTATGCTACTCATGTTTAAAATATGCATTGGGGCACTAAAAATAATGTATGCATCGGTGCATTAATTTTATTATATGCACCGCAGCTCTAAATATTATTTATGCACTAGTTTTTATTAAAATTAGTGGCGTTGAAATATCACCTCAAATATTCAAAATTTCACAACCCTTTGGTGCACATGGTGAAACAAACACCGATACATACTAATGATACAAGCACAAGTCACACGCTATATTATGTGCACCGAGTCTTAAGATAAATTGATTGCACTAGTTCTCACTATAACGTAAATGCATTGGGGCGTAAAAAACCTAAAATGCAAGGGTGCTTCATATGTAAACAAGGAAGAATCAATGCATAGAAATTATAAGAGCATCGATGATTTGCATATAACGAAAAAGGAAGAACCAATGTACAATAGTTATAAATTCATTGGGGAAATTTTATTATATTAATGCATAGAGTAATTTGTATTATATTAATGTATTGGTGTGGGTTTGTCAATACCGAATCGATGCATTTTGACAATAACAACATTGAAAAAAAAAAATCATTACAACCATTGTCCACCCAATTTTATTAGTTATATGGAACATTTATTAAAACCTATGATAAAACCTATGGGTAAAATCATGAAGATGGGTAACACTTTTGCCTGTTTTATGAGAAAAAAAAAACTGTATTTTCACAATTTCTTAAACTTCCAGCATACAAAAGTATTTTTTTTATTTAAAATTTCACTTTACAATAAAAACAAACTTGTGAAGAATTTTGTTGGCTTTCCAATAACTATTTTTGATTTTTTTTTTTAAATATTTGATATGTCAATTTGGAAATTGTTTAATAGTATGTTCCTTAAACATGAAAGGAATGATAATGAGTTATTTTTTTCCCACAACAATGTATCTATTATTAAACTTATGTTTTTAAGAAACGAAATATGTTGCAACAATCTATAGAGACTTTATTTTATTATGACTATAATTTTGAATCAAATGGATGAATATTATAATTTCTAGAATTTTTTGAATTTGACCAAGCTGAAAACGTTGCAGATTTTAAACACGTGTTTTCCTACACCTTGTATCTATCTTAATTTTTACTTAAAAGTAAAATCTAAAACTACCCTTTTGAAGAGAACAGTTTAAGAATTATGAATATAATTTTCCATAATTTTTCACCATGTATTTTTAGAGATATGGATTTTTCATTTTATCGAATCATAATCTCACCTAAAAATATTATGTAGTGACTTTTTTATAAAATTAAATAAAATTAGATAAAAACAATGAAAATGAAAACAAATTATACCCAATGAAAGTAGATTCAATTTTAAAAATGTTTGTATCAATTCTGAACCTAAATTCTGAGTATTTGTATGAGTCTGCTACCTCGAAAGATCAAGTAATATGGAGAGAATTTGTAGTTTCCTGCAAAAAGTCCCATTTTCAGGTTTTCGGCCGAAATATTCTTTCGGCCGAAACCTTGTTTTTAACGGAATCTGTTAAAAATGAAAATTTCGGCCAAAATATGCTTACCACGGGAAAATAATTCATCCGAAAAACATTGTACACGAATTTCGAGGGCATCGTTCAATTTGACGTGCAAATTTTCGACCGAAAAAATTCCTAGCAACATTTTTTCGGCCGAACAATTGCTGCTAGGAATTTTTGAGACCCGATTGTCACGAAAGTGTTACCCACCTTCATGATTTTACCCCTATGCAATCAATAGAGGAGGTTGTAGTGGAGTTTTTTTTTTTTTATTTTGTCCGATTTTGTAACACCAAAACCCTCCACTAGAAGGTGTTCTCCTTGTAGGGAATTGTTCCAATGGGATATCCACGGTAGTTTACAGACCAGTCTTGACGAAAAGGGAATATTAGGTGCTATATCTCTCCAAGATACATGTGGGGTCCAACAAGTACTCAAGAAAATTTATTAGGGCTATAACTAAGGAGGATCGATCATACCGTTAGTCATGCTACTCTATTACCTAAGCACTAGAGATTAATGTTCCTGAGTGTTATTCTTAGTGCTACTATAGCAACAAGATAGTTGGTTGGCTTATCCAAAGCTAGTTTCAGGAAATAAAGAGGAATTTTGATATACTTAAGGGTACATGGAAGTTAAATTCCATATAAATGTGTTATATGATGTGGCACTACTTAAAGGGGCATCAACAGGGGTTACAAGGGTGTCCAACTAGGTAAACAATCTTTTATTTCCTATGTGTATGCTTACCCTCTCGTAGTTTTACCCACTGAATGACTAATCATTATGTTATATATAGAGGTCAAAACATGTCTCTAGCTTGAAAAAAAAATGTTCTAAAATATGTGTTCAAGAAAGTGCTCGGATACTCCCTGCGGTGTTGAAATTGAAAGATGTTGAGTACAAATAATAGATTTTACCTAGATTTCATGCAAAAAATACATATTGCAACCATAATAGCCAACTAAAGAACCATAATAACACAAAATATTATACCTTTATTAAAGGAAGCAATGTTCACTTTTCTCTTCAAGGGGGAAACCTCAAATTGAGCAAATCTTCGATTACAAACAAACTCACAAGACATCTCATTACTTTGCTTCTTCTTCTTTATATAGTACTTTTCCAAGTTACATTTATTGAGGAAAAATCACAAGTACTTTCCCTCATTTCGAGGATGATACCTATGGTAAACCCTAGAATCATCAGGGAACAAGACCAGTCAACAACAAGGATGAAATCCATACAACAATATACTCATTATGGGCTCAACATGTCACTTACAAAAATTAAACCTATGTGGGGAGAATAATAATCATTCATCCCAACCACCCTAGCTAAACCCAATTGAAAAAATTATTTATATAGTAATTTCCACCTCCAACAAACATTTTAGATAAAAATATTTATAGTAGGAGAAACCTTCTAATAACCCGCAAGTTAGAACTACCCTTCTAGCCTTGTCACAAGGGGCCAATATGAGCATCCCTACCCCCTACCCCCCGCTAGTTTTGAACCTGTGACCTCCCCGGAGATAACACATGTTCTTAACCATTGGGCCCTTTGGTGAAAAAAACAATAAGTGTTCGGGGGCAGTGCCCTGAACACTGCCCTATTAAATTACACCACTACCATCTAAATATGCATGAATAAAAAAAAAAAAAAATTATTGAATCAATTCTCTAATTATTGTGCATAAATAATTAGAAAAAAAAAATTATTGAATACATCCTCTCTTGATTATTAATTTATAATCCTTATAATCCAAAGGAAACACCTCTTACCATTGAGCATAGTAATCACTAAAACAATTAGGGATATGCTAGTTTTATACAAAGCCAATGCCTTAAGATGCATATTATCATCTCGTCTATTCTATATGAATTCTAGAGTGACAGAATAGATCATCCCTGGCAAATGGCCGACGTGCTTCAACATACGCCATGCCTGGCACATGGCTTACCTGCTTTCAATATTGAATTGAATGAACTTCCACTAATATAGTCCATATCTATGACGCAATTCCAGTCCATATCTCTGAAATTCCACGAAGTAAATAAAAGACTAATGCAGATGCATACATGAGAATTGAACGAAGAGTCTTCGACCGACCATTATTTTTATCACTTCCAGCGTATTTTTCACCAGGACGGAATGAGCGTGGAAGCTACAGAACACACAGAAACTGCAACAAAAATGGAGACAACGGTAATGGAAATAGGTATTCTCCCTTTGTCCTTCCTCATAAACATGGCCTCCAATATAGGATAACTATTTATGACAATGAAGCTACACAAAAATATCTGCAAAGTCATACTCTCAAAAGCCTGATATCCTTCTCGCATGATTCTCGCTATTCCACCCGCCAACGATATTAAGTTTATTACTGCTAAAGTTGCTGGTGGAACAAACATGGCAGATGCCACACCAAACTCGAACATCTCCTCCTCGTGTCTTTTGGCTGCTTCGCTATCCACTACTTTGCTTGTAACCTCGAAAGCTGCCTCTGATACGCCAAGCATCTTGCAAGCAACTTGGATTAAAGCAAACAAGTAGGATGATACCCCTTTAATCAGGCACATCCTCTGTTCGTTCCACCAACTCTTAAACGAACCTCCGATCCACACAAACTCAATCAGACTATACCCATACGCAGATCCTGCTAACGACACAAAGAGGATGAACCATGGATTCGAAGCCTATCCATTGGCACAGACTTATAATCATCAGTAATCAAAATGAGTATTCCCGAATGATATGCTATTTGATTTGGTGTTGGTTTGTTATGTAGAAATATAGAAGAATTTGGTCAGGAAAAAATTACCTTGGGAAATAATGATAGACCGTTAAACAAGAAGAGCGCAGGGAGTAAACCGTAGCAAAGTATGAATAAAGAAGACGGAACCCATAGACAGAACACACCGTAACACATAATCTGGGCTGTACTTGTCCGTCGAATCCCATAAACATATGGGCAAAACTTACTCAAGAAAAACTCCAGGGATCCTGCACTCCATCTTTTGATTTGGATGAGTGTATCATTCAAGTTAATTGGCGCACCACCCAAAAATGCTTTTCGGCTTGGATTGCAGTAAATAGATTTCCACCCTCTGCACTGTATAACGAAACCTGTCAATGCATCTTCCACAGCACAGCCATAAACCATGCCAATCTGCAATTTATATGAATTTCAATTTTAGCAATATATAATAATAATAATTTATTTTAAGTTCACAGCCAAGTTAGATATCAAATTGGTGTATAAGATTTCTTCACTCAGGAATTTTATTAATAAAGTCTAGGAAGATATACATACCCTACTCCTTTGAATCCCTTTGGATTTGAATATATAAACTATTAACAGAGGAAACAAATGTTCTTAACCATTAGACCCACACAGGCCTAATTTTCATTAGGCCGAAAGGTGTACACCTATTGATAATGGGCACAATTAATGATCTTTTAACCTTATTTAACCTTAAACCCTAATCTGATGGCTATGCATTGAAGATGCTGGCATATTCTTAGTGGTCCTCCAAAATCAATAGATCAGATTTATTGTTCATAACTTTCTTGTATTTATCAAGGCATCCGTTAACATGTTTACTTTTTAACATTTACCTAATCACATTAAAAAATTACTGTAAGGATATATAATTACCACATTCCATTTATCAACCTAATACAGCCAAACGTTTCACATTACCACAGACAAATTACCACAAACATTTTCTCAGCCGCTACCTTTAGACGTTCTCAACCACGAGTTAACGGCTGTGCTAATATATATACTATATGAAACACTAAAAGTGAGAGTTGGATTTGCCTCTTTGCCCCACAGGTTGTTATCGTCGTATGCGCACTTGGCAAGATTCCGTGCATCTTTCAGCATCTTCGATGGACTGGCTTGAGCTTTGGAAGTGGAATAGTCTTTAAGCGATTTGGAGGACGTATGAGTTCCTTCACTCCCACATAAAGCATCCCGGCGGTGAATGCATCCAGTGCCTCCGTATAGTGGACCTTGAAGACCATCCATTCCTTTCAATTGGACCTGCCAGTGAAGATTTCCCAGTTAGGTTCAATGCATGGTTGTATAACTCAGATATCCCACAGGTCAAAGGTGCAGATAATACTCACATAGCAAGCGGTCAAGTGGTTGTTTGCATACAGATCGTTCTTTGTGATGCCATGAAATCCTTGAGGGAATTGGACATAGCCAAACTGGTTACCTGTTTTAGGGTCCAAGAAAAAGCACATGGCTTGACGAAGTACTTCAGAATTGTTAGTGTACATGTCGCAATCAAGAGTGAGAATGAAGGGAGCATTGCTCATTACGCCAGAGATTCTAATCTGACAACATGACAAACAAGCTGTAATATGAGGTGACCTTCACTAAATTGCATTTCTAAACATGTTAATCTATTGCTTTCTTGGTAACTAAAATAGTAGACATGACAAATATTACCAGAACATTAAGAGCGCCGGCCTTGTAATGGTGGGGAATTCCAGGTTTCTTTTCACGGGAGACATATATAAGACCAGGCAGATCATTACCCTGAATGTCCTTGTCCTCTCCGTTCTCTAGTAAAATCTGCATATACATTCGAAAGATTCGTCGAGAAGAAGACACAATCGACAACTATATCAGTAGAAATACTGATGATCTCAACTACAGATGTTTAGCACGGCATCTGTAGATATCAACAAAGATTCATAGGATTCAATAAGACTGATGACCTGAACTATATTCGGATGATCTCGCCTAGTGCTTCCCAAAATCCAGTCTTTGAAGCCCGTGTGTTCTTTCTGTTTGTCTTGTGGTACACTTCCCATCTCCACAGCGTTATTGATACGATCCTTCAATTCCAAATACACTTTCTGATAGAAATAACAAAACAAGGCGAGAGCTGTATAAACCAAATACAGGATTTGGAGTAACTAAAAAGCTAGAAATAATAAGTTTGATCGCCGGCGTCCGCCAATTAATTCATTTAATTTAATGGTACCGCCTCACCTTTACACGCTTCCATTCTCTAGTGAAGGACAGATTTTCATTTTCCTGAGCAAAACTTGCCGAGAAATATGCCTCCGGAGATCTGTCTTGAATGGAGTACTTATAACAAAATGGAAGCCAAATCTTTGCAAAACGTGAAGCTTCCAAGAGAGCATAAAATGTAAGCTTGGATCCTCCGTCATCAGAAACATAACATGACAGTTTTCCTAGGGGATAGTCTAAAGCCAAAGCGGACAGTACTGTGTTTATCACAGTCAGTGGAGGTTCTTTGATTGGATCAGCAGTGCATATAAATATATCCACAGGCGGTAGATTGCTCCCAAACCTGTCCATTTACACACAGTAACTAATATTCATTTAACATACCCATGAAAACGTTGCATGGAATCATATTTAATTGTGATTGTGCTGGAGAATAGATGAGCAAATTATTACCTCTCAGAAAGTCTTTCTGGGAAGACTTTTCGCTCAACAGGCCGCCACCTGAAGGCCTGCTCTAAAATCCAACCGTAGGCGAAGCCTAGTTCTGCTACAAATATCAGAATCCATGGCCAATAATTCTCATTTGGTATATAGACAATGCGATAATATATGAGACCAATCATTGCAGAAAAGTGGGTGCAGGCATAAACTCTGTATATGAAGGATTTATTTTCCAGTGTCATATACAAAGGAAAGTCCTTATGATCCATCGACAGCTTGCTTCAATTACCAATTATAAAAAACAGAGTATGTTTTCGGCTTCTTTGCTTTCTCGGTAAACGATAAACCAAACCATTTCTGAATGCAGCATTCAGAAATGGTTTGGTTTTAGCCTTCTTTAAAAGGATCAAATTTAGAAATGGTTGGTTTGGTTTTAATTTAAAAGAATCAGATTTTGGTTGGTTTGGTTTTATCAGATTGAAAAACCCTTCAATTATTGACATTATACAAATTTAATCACTTAAATATAAATATATAATATAATAATATTTGACAACATTTTTAACAAATATTTTTTTTGACAAATATTCATGAAACATAAAAATAAAAAAAATAAACAAAAACTTCACACATTTATGCTACTACCTCTGCCTTTGCCTTTACCTTTAGACTACTGCAAACTTCACACATTTTTACTAGTGCCTCTGCCTTTGCCTTTGCCTTTAGACTACTGCCTTTAAATGTGTGGCTATCCATCTTCTCATGTTCCAATTGGCGCCAGAGTACTTGAAAAGACAGTATAACGTCCTTAACTCCCAAATTATAAGGAACGCAAGATTTTACCGAATTAAAAATAACTAGTTAATTATTTAAATAATTAGTTAATCATTCAAGAAGGTTTGTAAAAATGAAATTATATACTTTTAAGTGAAATTTCATCTTCATTTTATATATAAAATTAATTTTTATGGTATATATAAAATTATATATTATTTTTAATTACCATTTAATCTTTTATTCCAAACTCTTACAAATAATATTTATTAATATTATCATACATAATATTATAATGTATATAGTTTAATAGGAATGAAATATATAATTTATTTATTTTAATTATATATATAATAATAATTTAATATGAATAATTATGAGGGTATCACGGAAATAAATTAGGGTAGAAGGAGCTCGTTAGGGTGTTTGGATTGGAAAGTGAGGGAGTTTTGTAGAGTTTATGAGAGGAGTTAGGGTTTGGTTCACTGTTGAGCGGGGGATACAAAGAAGGCAGAGATTCTTGCAAATTTAGGTAGTGTGGGCGGTTCTGATCGTCAGGGAAAAAGACTTTTAAAGATGTGGTTGCAGGAGGAGGTCTAGCTAGAGGATGTAGAAATTTGGGTGTGTGGGGGAGCGGGGGGGGTGGTGGACAAGGGATTGGCGTTGATCGTTGGGATGAAAGATCTTGAGAACGATAAGGGTCGCATGGAGAAGTGGTTGAAGAATGGGTGTTCGACAAGCATCGTGTGGAGAAGCGGATGAAGAATGGGTGTGTGGCCAAAACGAACGAGGTACGAGGTAACATCGACACATATCAATAATGATATTGAACACATGAAAGATCATGTTTTAATTGGGAAATTTATGTGAATTTGGTCATACAAAAAGGCTTTGATGGTGTGGGTAAAATCTCGCTGAAAAATGAAAAGGAGAATGGATCTATAGTTAGGCTCAAAGGGTTTCTTCATGGTAATTTTCTCCTCAACTGAGGACCAGGACCAAGACCAGATCTTTGATGAGAGTCATTATTTCTTTAACTCGGAAAGCCTACATATTCGACACTGAACATAAAAATTCACTCGTGAGAAGGAGGATTTCACGACGATGCTCATGTGGATCAAAGTGTACTCATTTCCTCGTGAATTCGAGACAATGAAACCATGGAAGGAATAGGGAATACCCTAGGGTATTTCATAAAAATATGAGAGGTGACTAAATTTGCAAGGTATATATTTTATGCTAGGATTTGTGTTTATATGAATGTTGTAGTTGTACTTCGGGAATCAATCATAGTCTCATATCAAGACAATGACTGGACCCAAACTTTAGACTATGAGCATATACCCTTTGGATGCATAAAATACCATGTATGTGGCCATTTATTTAGACAATGCCCCATATATGCGAAGAATCTAACAAACAAATCAAAGAAGGATGCACATGTAGAGGGATTTTCGAAGATTCCTAGCAAGAGGAAAGCAAGATGGAAAACAAACAAACTAGTTGGAGCAGCGTAAAAAAAAACACAAATTGATACCAATCATTAGAGGAGGAAACACTTGAAAACCTAGGTAAGGTGGAGCAAACAAACCAAAAACCACTAGCGCAGAACACCAACGATAAAAGAGAGGTATTGTGTAGTTATATCATTATGTGAATATTGATTTAGTAACATCTTCAAGTTTGTTGCATTCTTTAGTTGTAGCATTATGTAAAATTAAAATATCTCTTACATATCTCTAATTTTGGATCATTATATGTTTTTTTTTGTTTTTGGAAAAAATTTCATGTCCCCTCCCTTTTGACCTCATTTGAGGGAGGGTGTATTAGTTTAAGGGGGCTCCCCTATAGGCTATAGCCCTAAAGAAAGGGAGTCATGGGAGTAAAAGAAGCCACCAAGGAGGGAAACACTTGGTTTAAAGGTGACCTTTAGGATTAAATGAAGGAAAAACACCTAACTTGAAGAGAAAGTCACCCAAAATAAGGAGGCAAGCTTAAAGACAAATTTATATAAGAAAGAGGAGGTTCATTTGGAGAGGTATGACTTGGATAAAAGATGTTTTTTGTCTTTATCTTAGGAGGTGGTTGCCTCACGCTGTTTGAGGGTTGTTTAACCCTGGTCTCTGGTTTGGTTTCGGTGGGCTAGTCTCACCCTAGCTCAACACTTGTTTTCCCTTATCTCAGGAGCATAATAAATTAGATTGAAGGATTCACTGTCTTGGTTTGAAAGCCATCTGTCTTAGGCTATTGGAGGGTTGTTTAACCCATTCTTTGTTGATTTTTGGTGGGGGAACTCTCACCCTATCTCAATCACACATCAATGCACTTGTTCTGGTCTCAGTCAACACCTGTGAAGGTTATTTGCTGGAGAAGACTCTTGGGGAAGCTGTTGGGAGGAGGTTGCACCTGGTTAGAGAGCTACAGTAGGAATTGGAGGGTGCGTTGGACTTCTTGCATAGGCCAAAGGCTCCAGCCAGTGGTAAAGACTATTGCAAAAGGAAGGTTGAGCCTAATTTTGGTGCCTTGGAGGGAAAATTTGGACCAGGACAACAAGGTTGAACCTTTATATACTCCAGGTTTACCGTAGACTAGTAATTTTATTGTTGATAACTCTCAGAATTTGTAATTGTCTAGGAAAACTATTAAGGGTGGCATTAAAACTCTGAATTCTTGGTTTAATTAGACAACAACCTTTTAGGAGGGTTTACTGCTGGTGGTTACTTGGTATTGACCCTATCTCAAGTACTTTTACTGTTGGTTTGGAGATATGGTTTACTGCTGTAATATTGTGATAATATTGTTGGTATATATATTTTATTCAGTTGTTACTATTGTTGGTTTATGGTATCATTGGGTTAAGTGCACAACCCTATTGGTTTGACAATTGTTTGGATACTATCATTACAGGGTATTTTTGTTGTTATGTACGAAATTCAAACTTGTTAGGGAAAATTTTCTATGGGGAAAGGTGTACTATTAAATTGTTTAACCATTTGCTAAGTCCCTAGAAACCCTAGGGTTATTACAGTGGCATCAGAGCTGGTGATCTTGTCAACTTTAGGGGTATTCAATGGAAGAGAAATCTGCAGCAATCAACTGTGGTTAAGGACAACATACTGAGGTTAGAAAGTTGAAGACTAAGAAGGAGGTCAAGGTCGAAATAAAGTGGGAACTAGCGGTAGGCAAGTACATGCCTCACTATCCAGAGTATTTAGCATAGGGTAAAGAGTTTCATGCAACTATGTCCTTTCAATATTAATGCTCCATCAAGTATGGAAGCTGGCCTGAAGGCCTAGACGAGGGTTCTTTCAATGGCCCAAGATGAAGATTGAAGCAAGATATGGCAGAAGAGCAGAGGGATACATTGGTGGCAGAGGCGCATTCCCATATGGAGGAGCATGCATCCATCCATGATGAGGAGGACCAAGCAGTGGTCTATGATGAGGCCATTAACACTAGTATGTTGACAGGGTCTGTCACTAGTGTTAATGATGAGGGGCCAACGACTTGTCCCACCTATATTGACTATGAGAACGACGACACAACAACACCGCATGCACCATTAACAGTGTCCCATGAGATCCATTACACCAACACATTTGAAAATCATATTGAAGGCATACACATTGAGGATGCTTATGTTGAGGAGGGTATGCTAGCACCCAACTACGATGCACATTCAAAATTCCATCCCACTCATGACACCCATGATGATGATGAGGGCATGATGATACCCACATATGACAAAGGAAGGATGCATGGGAGATCACCAAGGGACATGGATCCTTCACCACAAGAGTCATGTGTGGAGGACGATATCACACATGAGTCCCATCATAGCATGGTATCACCAAGTGCATCAAGCAATGATGATGAGGAGAGCACTCTTACAGATGATAGTTTGGACTATTATGGTGTGGTTCGACAGAGACCATTAACACTGCATGACTTGGAGGATCACTTGTCGTTGACCGAGGATCGAATCACCCAGGAATTGACCATGACCGAGCAAGCTCATAGATTCATTGAGGATATTACATGCAGAGAGATCAGATAGACGAAAGACATAGTGGACTGGCAGGTGGGGTCACTAGTGCTCCATTGTGCATCAACAAAGAAGATCTAGAGAAGCTAAAGTCAGACTAATTGTATTTGTTTATGGATAGGGACCTTGCCCTCAAGTTCATTGAGGACATGACGAGAGAGGTTGAGGAGATTCACTATTAGATGTGCTTGGCACACTCTTCATCGCGTATGGAAGGAACTCCATCAGATTGGGCAGCTGAGATACAGGCGAGCATGAGGGAGGATCCTCTCATGATGAATTCGAACGAGGAGCTCAGAAGGAGCTATGACTCCAAGAGTTTGGATTGTGCTCTTAGTGATCATGAGCCCTTTATTTTGGAGATCACATTAGGGGATCAAAAGATAGTTGAACACCTTCCTTATGGACCATCCCTTGAGGAAGTATATGTGTCCATGGATTGGGTGGACAGGTACATGATATGCATGGACACACTTTGGGATACAGATACAACCATCATCAATAGAGTGTTGGGGACAGTAGTGAACACGAGACAATTGATGGTACAGGAGGACACAGTGGTGTGAAACAATGTGCATGAGATTACATTGGCATACAATAGTGTGCAACAGATCTTTGGAGTGTTTCCTTAAGGGAGACCTCCTGACAGAGTCCTTGAGGATACCATTGATTTGAGCTTACCCAAGATCGAAGAGTGGATGGGTGAGCCTCGTGGAGCAACATACACCCTGGTGATCGAGCTTCATCATGGATGACAACATATGAGGATCAAGGAGTTGGACACTCAAAGGTATGTTCCCAGATATCATCGGGTGACCTTAGTCATGCCTTAGGGGTTGACCAACACATTAGTCACTCTCCAATATGGAAGACAATTGTCGAGGCATCTGTTGTTGTGGTTTGATGCCCTCAGTAGGACATGGGAGGAACCCATGAGCCACTTGAGTGGGACAAATAGCCTTGTACTAGCAGCAGAGACCATCTATTGGGACTTGGTGATCAATGTACATGGTGCACAATGGAAGTCTCAAACTATATTGAAGCAGTGCCCATAATTTTGAGCATCATACATTGGGAGTGGTAGACTTCCAATATGGTGGTGGGATCCACGCATTCATTAGAGTGATGGGTTTCTTCAGATGGGATTGATAACCGAGGAGATGAGGCAGTGATTGGTTTTCATCATGACGGGGATGAGGTGAGAGGAGTTGTGGAGTTTTTCTTTTCCCTCATGATGCCCAAGATCGAGGATAGTCATGGATTGGAAGGTGTTGACTTCACTGAGATACCTTGGTCGAGTATGATCCATGATAGGGAGTTCTATGATAGGAACGCTCAGTTTGATTATGGCAATCAGATGGCGATGATTGGAGGGATGCAACCTTAACACAATGGTTCCTCTCTGCGTTTGTCTCGGGACCTTGGGATTGCAGTTGTGGATAGCAAGGCAACTGCCATAGATGGTATGGACAATTTTCATTCTCCATAGTTTACTCTTGGGGTGAGTATGATTAGTTGCTTGGAGGAGTAATCTTGTGAGGAGTTAACCGAGCCTCAACATTTTATGATTCCTTGGCTTATCAAGGATAGTCTCACAGGTTATTTTGTGAGCATCAGGCATATCAATGCTATGAGTGGAGGGTGCTTCACATCATATAGGGTAGTTTGGGACCCCGGTGACTTAACAACTTATGACCAGGTCTGAGAGAATTGTACATGGAAGGACTTAGCAGATTTTGTGTCAGGACATATGGGGGATTGTATGACTTGGAAACAAAGCAAGTCAGGGCACACTCTTCAGGCCAAGTTGATGCAGTCCTTTCCCATTCTAGGACAAGGATGGAGGATTTTGTGGACATATTACATCATAGATTCACTGAAGTTGCAAGGCATATCGATTGACCAACCAATAGGGCTCATGCACTTTCCAGTGATCACATCGGAGTATGGGGAAACACATATGACATAGATACCTCCTTGGAAGAGATTGATCAAATCAACATGCACATGATTGACTCCCATCATTAGTGATTACCTTCATATGGTTGGCCAAGCGATGGCAGTGGACCGACAAACTGAGAGGTACTTGCATGACTACGTGAGGTCATGGATTGAGTGGTTGCATTTGGGTGAGCATTGCATTGACACCACCCATGATAGCTTACATACCACCTAGGATCGACATAACATGTGGGTGGACAGATAGAGGGTGGAGCATAGGTTTGAGATCAGAGATATGGTGTACTTGATGGTGCAACCATATAGACTGTCTCTATGGAGGAGAGGTGACGCTGTGAGGATGAGGCCACACATCTTTGGTCCCTTCAGGGTGATTCAAAGAGATGGAGGGGAAGATTATGAGTTGGAGTTGACCGCGGGCAGCCAGGGTTGCAGTATTTACCATGTATCATGCCTCCAAAGGGTGTGTGGGCCACAGGTCACTACTTCCATTGAGTTATTGCCTCTAGACGAGAGGGGATAGATGTTGTTGACTCCCGAGGAGATTATGGATGTCCGAGAGAGGAGCCTGAGGAGATTATGGATGTCCGAGAGAGGAGTTTGAGGAGATTATGTATGTCCACGTGGGAGAGAGAGCATATTTTGCAGCTATAGCCACAAAGAAATGGAGTCATGGGAGTAAAAGAAGCCACTGAGGAGGGAAACACTTGGTTTAAAGGTGATCTTTGAGCTTAAATGAAGGAAAGACGCCTAACTTGAAGAGCAAGTCACCCAAAATAAGGAGGCAAGCTTAAAGACAAATCTATATAAGAAAGAGGAGGTTCATTTGGAGAGGTATGACTTGGATAAAATGTGTTTTCTATCTTTAGCTTGAGAGGCGATTGCCTCAGGTTGTTTGAGGGTTGTTTAACCCTAGTCTCTGGTTGGGTTTTAGTGGGTAGTCTCACCCTAGCTCAACACTTGTTTCCCCTTACCTCAGGAGCATAACAACTCTGATTGAAGGATTCTCTGTCTTGATTTGAGAGCGGACTACCTTAGACTATTGGAGGGTTGTTTAATCGATTCTTTGTTTAAATATAGTAACTATGCAAATATACATTAATATTAATATATAAGCTTATTTTTATATAAATTAATATAAATACCTAGATGCATTAAATATGTCTTAGTTGAATATATCAATTTTTTTTGCGTATATTAAAGTTTATTTAAATAAAGACAATTCTATTTACATTTTGAAAAATACACAAGTTGTTTCAATCATGCCAAGATTCCATACTCAACGCTTTGATCCGTAGTTAAAATTCAGAGGTCCATATTCAACTTCGAGAAGGTGGTGTCCCATTGACGATAGCGACACATTTAGTGCTGCCCGCTTGGATGTTAGACAGTTGGATCTGAAAAATACTGAAGGGTCTGTCAATATGATGTTTTCGGACTTTCTGCTTTGTTTTCTTTTGCGATATTAATGGCTTCGTACAAGTGAAAACGAAAGATTCTTCGCGGAGTAAAGGTATTCTGTAGTTTAGGTGCGTGGGACTGGGTACCACTTTAAATCTATTAGTGTCAATATCTAACAAAGCTACAAAGTGTAGCGAAGTTCTTGCCAAGTGGCTTTATTATTGAACATTATTACTATATTAATATGTGTTGGGCTGCTTTCTTGCTTAGTGTAATATAGCAAATTTCATGAAAAGTGATCCCGAGAGGTTGGTAAATGAAAAAACATGCTATTCTTTCTCTCCGGTTTGGAAAGGTTAAAAGATCGGGTGCAAGCTTCGTAGACTTATAAAAATTAAAATATATTTTAAAACATAAGATAGAAGAGATGCATATCCACATGCAAGATTACAAAGACTCTAATAAAGATAGGCAAAATTGTCAAATCCACTAATTATATAATCAATTTTATACATTGAATGACGTGAAGCTTGCAATAACACATCAAATATATCAAATATATCAGTCAATTAAATTTTAGAAAAATATATTTTATTATTATTAAAAAAATTATATATATTGATTTCCTATGTTACACATTAGATATAGCACACAAATTTAAAGTCAACAATAAACTAATACAGAGTCAAAGGTAAACTCATTGCTATAGTCCCAAGCCTTTGGTAGGGACTAATAACTACAATTTCATATTCTTATAGTGTCAATATCTAATAACTACANACATTCTAAATAATTTTAAATTAATTTTAAACATGCTAAACATTTATTTATGAGCATACATATCAATATGACATATGGATGAATGCACTATGCACTATGTGAGGCACTAAGATGCAAATTGCCCAATCCCTCCACCCAATATGTGTTATCTATGGAATAATTATGTGAGGCACTAAGCTGCAAATTGCCCAATCCCTCCACCCCATATATGTTATCTATGGAATAATTCCCACATGTAACTCAATTTTCTTCCACACACACAAGAAGCATTCCTCAAGTTGACATAAATGATGGTCTATCATGCCATATTTGTTAAGGGTATTGACATGTTGGAACTAATTACTAGTGGGTAGGGCCATCATCTCCTAGTGGGTGGGACAATTATTTTGCAATGGGGCTGGACCACCATCTAGTAATGGGGGCATGCCATCATTTAGCAGTGGTTGCAATTGGCATTTACATCCATGCATGTTTTATGAGGTCCTTCAAGAGATATTCAAGAGATATTTCTCATGGTGATTTTTTGAGTGAGGTCAAGATATGTTTAACTTTTGTTTGATTTATATTTAGTTAAATGAATGTGCACACTCTTTTTCTTTAAAATATATATTTATTGTTGATATATATATTTAAATTTGTAGTTGTTAGATCATTCTCTGCAAGCTCAAAATATCGATGTGTCTAGTGCCCCAAAGGTATTCGTTGAGACAAAATATGAACTAAAATATGTTTATTCTCAATATGTTTAATTATAATAGAAAATTCTAATGGTTTGTGTGTAGGTGATTCACCCCATGATAGCCACATGGGCCATTGCCACAAATTAGTACAAACACACGGGTGATCATGGAAAGGGAATTAAGAAATCCTTTGTAAGGTATAACATTTACATAATTGTTGTTTGAATTGATTCGTTGCATATACATTTTCTAGGTGTTTAATTATGCATGTTTCAGTCACGTAGCTGGAGAGACCATTGTGCCTTCCTCGACGCCCATCTTGGTAGACTAAATTACATAAACAATGCAATCATTTTTTCCACATGTTCAATGGAAACAATGCAATCATTTTTTCCACATGTTCAATGGAAACAATGCACATGGAGATAAACAAAGTAGATTACATAAAGTAATGTTCTATCGTGAATTATAAAATACTGCATTATATTGACATGTAACATGCTTCTCAAGAGTCCATTTCTTCTTGACCATCTAACATTCCTTCCATTAGCATTCATGTTCTTTCTAGCATGGCCCAAAGTTAGGTAGAGCGCATTCATATTCATATTCTAATTTTAAATCATTTGTTTAAATCTTGTACATCGCAAGACAATACAAGGTTATGAAAAATATCCTTATAAATTTCACCTTTATAACAATTGACTTTCTTGATTAGAAGCAAAGTTTACAAATGCATTCACTAATCAATTTTTCTTTGGCATATTTGGAGTATTATTCCACATGCCTTGCTCAATTGCAAATAGTGTGTAGTTTTATCTGCTTCTATGCTTATAGCTTAGGATGATTTTGATTCAGTTGTTGGGGATTTTTCCTCTCATAATTCCTCCTTCTTTTCCCATGATAACTTTGATCTTTTAGTTACTGTCGGCAAGTCCTACTTATAGGTAATTTATGAGCGGTTAAAATTTACAAGTTACATGTGTATGTTATTCATGTTATCATTAAATCATGCATATAACTAGTTCAACACCTAGTGATTGCAACCATTCAAGAGTGTTCATGCCCCAACTGCACCATAAATTTAGATGCCTTTTGTACCTAGGCCTTCTAATGATCCCGTTGCAGATTAATGGAATCTATGAGACATATGTTGGCCATATATAAATCTTAGTCCTCTATTAAATATTGTTTTTCCTTACAATTTTTTGAAATTTTTTGAATACAAGATTTCTCAATTTCTTAATTTAATAGTACTATTATTTTTTTCCTATTTTGATAATTACATGTAAATTGCATTAAATTTAAACTTATATGCTAGAATCTAAACTTCAATAATAATAATAGAAAATTTTAGAAGTGTCAATATCATCTTCCAATAATCTCAATATATACATATATGATTGAGAATGTTGATGTCATATTCCAATAATACTAATATCTAATAGTGACAGAGTGTAAATAACATATTTGAAATAAATTAATTTTTTTTCCCATTTGGATGATAACATGTAAATTTCATTAAATCATTAGAATCTAAACTTCAATACTAACCATATTAAATTTTGGAAGTATTAATATCACATTCCAATAGTGTCAATGTCTAAAATTGTTAAATGTTAATATCATATTCCAATAATGTCAATGTTTAAAATTGTCAATGTTAATATCATATTAATATCATATTCCAATAATGTCAATGTGTCAATATCTGATAGCTACAATTTCAAAATCATATTCGAAATAATTTCAATATCTGATAGCTACAATTTCAAAATCATATTCGAAATAATTTTAATATCTGATAGCTACAATTTCAAAATCATATTCGAAATAATTTTAATTTAGTTTTTGACATTCAAACATTTAATTATGAGCCTACATACCAATATTATAAATGGGTGAATGTAGTATGTTGGCGTAAATTAATTTTTTTCCCCATTTGGATGATAACATGTAAATTTCATTAAATCATTAGAATCTAAACTTCAATACTAACCATATTAAATTTTGGAAGTATTAATATCATATTCCAATAGTGTCAATGTCTAAAATTGTTAAATGTTAATATCATATTCCAATAATGTCAATGTTTAAAATTGTCAATGTTAATATCATATTAATATCATATTCCAATAATGTCAATGTGTCAATATCTGATAGCTACAATTTCAAAATCATATTCGAAATAATTTCAATAACTGATAGCTACAATTTCAAAATCATATTCGAAATAATTTCAATATCTGATAGCTACAATTTCAAAATCATATTCGAAATAATTTTAATTTAGTTTTTGACATTCAAACATTTAGTTATGAGCCTACATACCAATATTACAAATGGGTGAATGTAGTATGTTGGCAAACATTTTAGATTCAATCCAAGAATAAAAAATAAAAGACCTACTCACATTATAAAATTCTAGAATATGAACATGTTTACATAAACTAGGTTCAAGAATGCTCTAGCCTAACAACTTAAATGATGAATAGACTATATTAAAGGAATCAATGCATATTTTGCTTCATTAAAACACATTTCTCTTTAATAAAAATTTTATGTAAAAGAGCACAACCATGTTCCTTCTCTCTTAATATAAAAAGTTTTTTCCTCACTATGATGCCTTATTTCCCATTACCAAACCCAAATTATGGTAAGGTTTTGGAGAATAAACTTTCCAAAGTCTTTGGATTTCAAATATTTTGAAGAAATAAACACTGAGTTCCCAAATCTTAGTAGATATGACCATGGTAAGAAATTTGAGAAATATATTTAGGGCTGGAGACCCACTTCAACTCTCACTTTCCAAACCATAGATGTAGTGATCGATACAATTATCCAAGAAAATGTGGTAGTTGTATAATATTATCTCTTATAAAGACTTGAAGCATCATGAATATGCAAATGGTTTGGATCATAATGCAATAAAGAAAAACTAAAGATTAGGAAAGAGGATATATTTTCCATGTTCATAGACTCTCATACATATGAAATCCCAAACACCAACAAAGATCATATTTCTATTCAGTGGTGCACTTATTATCCATTTAATGATAATTGGATAGATAGGTGGTACATTCACACAAAATACACATGGACCATTTCCACAATAGACACATTTGTGTGTAGGTGATTCACCCCATGATAGACACATGGACCATTTCCACAAGGTCGTACAAATGGAAGGGTGATCATGGCAAGGGCATTAAGAAATCCCTGGTAAGGTATAATGTCTTAATAATTGTTGATTAAATTGATTCATTGCATGATCTAGATTATATTGAGAACAACATGAAGGTAGAGATATAATAAGGAAGATACAAAGATATTCTAAGAAACATAGTAATACAATTAAACTCATATTCTATTAACAACTATTTGTAATACAAAAGACTGTAAAATGCAAAGCATAGAAGCTACATAGAATGGTGGTATCTTATATATGAAGAGAGAGATGTGTCGGCTCGCTCATTTTCAAGAAGTTGATTACAAAGAGGTCGAAAAGGTATTTTAACATAAAGAATCAATGAGAAAATCCTCAATATCCAAAACCTTAACCCTAGAAGATGAAATGCCAAAAGGTTTGTGGGCCCTCATGAGGTTAGTTGGTTCATCAACTTCCAAGGGGCATAAATTTTGTGTACAATCTCCTTTTGGGGCCCTTGGTATCCTGTTAGAAAGGCATGGTCGAGAAGTACACATTATATTCATCCTGCATATGCATTCAACCACACATTAGGAGATTTTTCACCAAAAAACGTCATTTAGGGCCTCAAAACAACCCAAAATTTTGTGACCCGAAAAACTGTAGAAAAAATTCCAAGATGTGGAACCATTTTGAATTATTGGAACATGTGGGTGGCCACCAATATCCACCTATATCAGTTCTCCCCCCTTAAGAAGCAATGATTCGTATTGCATCAAGCTTTTCCATCAAATGGAGAAACTTCTATTGAATAAGACTTTTATTGAGACACTTTCCCTAGTGAAGAAGTTGCCTTACTTTGACGACCCAATAGAGTTGGATGTTTTGCTGGAGGGTGCCCTTCGTCTTGGTGTTTGGTCAACTGTCTCATTTTCAATGTATTAAGGATTGATTTTTGTAGGGCCCAATTTCTCGGTTGTGTATGAAGTGTCTAAGAGAGGTGGAAAATATGGTCAAAGCGGTTCCACATTAAATACGGGATGTAAAACAAGGAAAGGGGGAATACTTAATTCAAAATCATTCTCACCCATAGCTTCGGTGATTATGTAAGTCACATATCGGAGTGAGAATTCTCACCATACCTTAACTCCTACCTGAAACTTGTGTGGTACCCAATGCTGATTGTGGCGTTGTTTATACTTTCCATTGTATTTCTGTAAAATATCATGAACTTGTTGTTGCATGTGCTAGATTCATTCAATAAATTCAGATACTCTATTAGCCTCTATATGAGCATGGGAGGACTCTTCCTTTGTATTGACACTTGAATACGTTAGGACCGAAACGACAACCTCACGAGGATGTAAATCCCACTACATTTTTATAGAGGTGGTACTCCTCTTTATATTTTCTTGGGATTTCTATATATTCGAAATGTGGGACTTGACAGGAGTCCGTCATAGCAATTCAAAGAAACAAAAATATTGCGAGAAGATAAAAGGAAAGTGTTTTTTGTTTTTTTGTTTTTAAAAATTCCCGAGAAAGGACCAGGAATCACACACTTCACACATTTAAAGAAAATACGAAAAAAATCCTCACATCCATAATAGTTTAAGAATTTTTTTTTTGATCACATAAAATAAAAAAGAAGATGATTTGCACACATATGAGAACTTTAACAGAGTGGACACATGGGCGTCTCAAATAAATATAATGATAGATCGACCTCAAATACTTTATATTATGAAAACAGGGTTACAAAGAACAATCAAGATTGTTCCCAAAGTAGTTCCCTTGAAATTTGTAAAATATATATAGTCTGTTACATATTATTTGAAATTTTAAATGCATTTGTCTTAAAGATTGGGATTGGGGCTCCCATGGACGATAAAGAAAATAAATACAAGAAATAAGGTTTTAGAAGGAATACGGTGGGTAGTAGAAGAACAAAAAGACCTGGCAAGAAGAAAAAAAGAGTTGTCAATCTTCGGTTAAACATTTCTAGTGAAAGAGGTGGAATAACTGGATGAGGGACTTGATAAAGAAAAAGAAGGATGTGATCAACATAAAATTACCATGATGGTCTCTCATGCTTTCACTTTCTTGTTGATTTCCTTTTAACGTTTTCATCAATGGTTATAGGAGTCGTATCAACTTCTTCTTTCCCTTCATTGTTCAGTTTATCAATAGCTTTGTTGAACCATTCTTCGATGTAAATTTTCATTTGTGCCATGTTGATTTCATGTCGGATTTTGAAGTTGAATAGATCGCCATCCAAGTCTCTTAGATAAAGGGAAATTCCATGTAATGCTTCTTCAATATCCTGATTTTTCATAGAATAGTCCACTAGCCAATTGTCTATGTTGTCCTCATTATATTCAAGTATACCATAGAACTTTTCAATTGAAAACCCTTTAAAAATCTCAACTTGCTCATCAAAATGTTTCTTTGTTTTGAACAACGAGTTGAGGATCAACTTGGTATCTTGGACTTCGTTAGTTCTTGCGGCTAAGTCTACCTCAATGAGTCTTTTGAATAGTTCTTCCCTCCTCGATATGGCTTGGCTACACACTTGAACAATGTTATTCAATTTTTTTATCTTTTCTTTCCAGCATGCGTTCAACTGTTTAATCTGACTTGGAGAGGGAAGATCATCCTCTCTTCTCCGTAACTTTGTCATGTTGGAAAATTTAACACCAAAGGGTACCAAAACATCGAGGTAAAAACCTTCTTCATTTTTTAGGTCGGCTTGCAAATACTCATGGAAGGCATGCGCCCTCGAGCCAAAAGAAATCATTTCTTTGAAATTTCCCAAGCTTTTGTGATCAATTCCATTATTTTCTTGATATTGTTCTCTACATAGATCCTGGATGATGTAAGTAAGATTGAGGATCCTTTTAATCTAGCAATGGGCCAACAATTTGCAAAGGGATGGAAAGGAGTGGAAGAGGCATTAAGGTCTCTTCCAGTTCCTTAATCCTCTCCATTAACTTTGTATTTTCCACTTCAAGACTACAAATGGAGTCGTCCAATGCATCGCTAATTGCTCTATGTATTTTTGAAATATGGGAAGGCCACAAATTTCTTAGGTTAACCTCTGAACGAGACTTACCTTTTTTTATTCTTCACATCACTCTTCTCAATATTTGATTTCTTAGATTCGTTGTCAAAGCCAATACTCTGAAACACAAATGACTCTTCCTCATCGAAGGTCTCATTCTCAATAATTTCCAACGACAAATTCTAGTGGGTCGTGTCTCCTGGCTGATCAATGTCATGAAACATTTTCTTGATGTCACCCTTGAGCTCCATTTATTCAAGGGAGAAGCTGTTGATGTCACTTTCGATGCGATTTTCTTCCTCCTATTGTACAATATTATTCCTCTTCTTCCTCAGAGGAAGTTTATGTGAGCTTTCAATTTTTCGGGGAGTTCTTTTCTCCTCCTCCACGTGAACTACTATTGATCATTTTTCTAGATGGGTGGGTCGCTGGAGCACTGCTCCGATATCTTGTAGTCTTAGGAGTAACCACTGGGGACTAGGCACTCTTCTCTCTGGCACCCTTTCCTTTCTGTTTGTAAAATTTATTGGTATTGAGTACTGTCTCCAAGTTGCTATCATTGAGAGTAGGAGTGCCCAAGTTATTGTTTTCTTATTCACCTAGAACCATATGCATAAATAAATTTCTAAATCCCACTGCTAACATATGTTCCACAAAAATTCCATTTGGGTCAAACCCTTTTATCCTTTAAACACACTTGAGATTCATATTGTGGAAGTGGTTTGCAAATTCATCGATTTTTTTCGTATTTCTGAACACAAAGTACCCAATTTTCCAAGGAAAGGGTATGAATTTATTTTTTCGTTTCTCATGAAAAAAGTGCAGCCAAAACTTATATTGTCTTTCCACTTCTGTAATAAAAATTTTGTCGGATATATGACATGGAAGAAAGGAAGGATTTTCCTGAGCACCGAAAATCTTGATAACATTGTAATTTTCCATTTTCTCCAACGTCCCCTTTTTATCTAGGAATTTACTTACCTGGGTGGATATTCTGGGAGTATCTTTTCCAAACAAAAATCCTTTAAAAACTAAGACAAAGTCATTGAAAAATTCATAAAAATGCAAGGAATCTTTGTGCCTCCACAACACTTGGTACCAAAAAGTCACTGGGTCAAATTCACAATTCAACTTCTTGCAGATAGACAATTTAGGAAATTGACAACAATGTGTTATCACAAATACCAAATAAGAGGCCATAAAGAATTTCTTATCTTTTTTGTATTGTGACAATTGGGAAGAGATTTCAATTGAAATCAGTTTTCCCCAATCAAAAATGTCTTTCTCTTTGACAGTAAAATGTAGGATATAAAGAATCATACGAGAAATACTTGCGGTACTTTCTTGGCCTGTCACCCTGGTGAATAACCAAGAAATTTCCTGGAAGGGGTTTTTGAACGAGTTGACTTACAACCTGGTAATATCTTCAGGGATGGTCATAGGATTCCCCAAGAATTTAGGCAAGAGGTCCAGGCCATTTTCATGCTTTTTCAAGAAGCCCCTACAATCTTCACCTTTGAAAGTGAGTGTTGGCTCTAGGAGTTTTAGCATTTTACGGAACACCTAAGGTGAAAGAGAGACGAGAGAATGGTATTGAAGTTGAATAATCCACTGAATTGGTATATATTTCTCAACGCACCAGGAAATCAGTTCCTTGCAATCAAAAACCTTAGGAACACGACCTACATAAGCTATTCTGAACGTCCAAATTACTTCCTTCTGAGCAGAAGGGGAGGAATAGTAAGAATACGCTCTAGACCACTAAAAGTTCTGGTCCTCATGTCCAAAAATGTTCAAAGTATATCCGTAGAACTGCTGTCGAGATGCTACTGCCATAAGTTGACGAGAGCGTTCTTTTAATCCAGATAATATTTGAAATGAGCGCTTGAGAGAGATAATATAATCTTCCACAAATCGTTTTTTAATGTGGTTTAATAACAAATATCCTCGAGCCCTTCACTTATTAATGATGATATTTACAGAACCTACATGATTATTTATTAGCATTAAAATATACTAAATGCATATTGGGAAAAGCGCGAAGGTGGAGGGGATGGACGAGAGAAATTAGGATTTGGGATTTTTGTGAACCCACCAACCCGGGAACCCGTGAACCCATTGTTGTGAAAGGTTGAAAAATGGCTAAGTGTTGTAATGTGCTCAATCAGACTCAATATAGGAGAGATGAGATACTTAGGAGCTTGGGGAGTCTGTTGTTCAAAATGTAGATCATGGATATTTTGGGTGCAAAATGTATATCACAAAACATGGGATATAAAATATTGAACCTACGAACCCACGATTGCAGAAACGACTAAGTATAGGATAATATGGAGGTTGGTCAGACTCATGATATGGGAGTATGGATGGAGATGAGGATCCATGAGTCTGCCAACCCGCGAACCCGCCGTTTTCGGAAAAATGACTAAGTATAGTAACTAGAAAGGGAGAATAGAAGGGATAAAAGAAAAGGGGAATTCAGGTAAGTATAGAAGAGAGAAAATAAATGGAAAAAATAAATTGGGAAAATAGAAAAGGGGCAGGAAATTTTGGAAGCAGGAATTGATCTCAACAACTAGCTCTAGCTGTGGGATGATAAACCCCTGTGGGTTGTCAAGAATCCAAAATATTTATGATTAGGTGCTTCTGTCTATTGTGCTATGGAGTCAGGGTAAGAATATACAAACTAAAAAATAAAATTTTGTACAATGAGAATTAGAAAGTCTTAGGAGAAGAAACCTTTCAAATGTTTCCCATTGATAGGAAACATTAATCTTTTACCCTTCATGTCTTGGAGAATATAGGAGTTAAATCCAAGGATCTTTTCAACAACATAAGGTACGATCTAGAGTGCTTCAAACTTTTTATGCATTGATGATTTCTCCTTGGCATTGTTACAAAGTAACACCAACTCTCCTTTCTGGAAATTATTTATAGTTGTGCTCTAATCAAAATATCTTTTGACACTCTACTGCCTTTGAGAGGTTTGATTCAGGGATTTGCTTTGTTCTTCTTCCAATTTTAACAACTGTTTAATCCTCCTTTGGATTGGTGAAATATCTTCTGTATCTTCGATATTAACCACAGAAGTAAATGCATTGAGCTCGAGGTTAATCAAAGTGTTCACTTCTTTCTCATAAACCGATGTATAAGGGGACATCCCAGTGGTGTCCTTTGGAGTTGTTCTACTTTCCCACAATGCATCAGTCATATTCAAATGCCAATTCCTTTGGTTCTTGTCAATGGTTTTCTTCAGTATCTGAACAAGTGTTTTATGTGTGGATTCAACAAGGCAATTACCTTGTGGATAATAATTTGATGATTGACCCATGATAATTCCATATTCTCGACAAAACTATGTAAACTTTGACCCAATGAAAACAAAACCATTATCTGTGATAAATTTATCTGGGACACCAAATATCAACATAATATTATCTTTGAGGAAATTAATTAGCTCTTCAGAATCATCCTTCTTTAATGCCTGCTTCTGGCCATTTCATGAAATAATATGTATCCATGAGAATGTACATATGTGCCTTGCTAGAATTCATATTAATTGGCCAGACAACATCAAGTACCCATTCGGAGAATGGTTGTTCTACAATTATGGGATGTAAAGGCATCACATATATCTTCATTTTTCCTGAAAAATGTTGGCATGATACACACTTCCTTATTGTGGCATACGAGTCTTTGAATATTGATGGCTAGTAGAATCTAGCCCTTATTATCTTGTGGGAGGTTATAGTAGGTGCAAAGCATCCACCACATATAACTTCATGGAATTCTATCATTAGTTCTTGGGATTGATTTTCATCAATGCTTCTCAGTAGTATCGCATCATAATTCCTCCTGAACAATATATCAATGATCACCACATATTGATTTTCCTTCATCTTCAGTGTTCTTCGCTCCTTAGGGTTCATGGTGATAGAAAATTGCCCAGACCTTAAGTAGAATACAATATATCTGTATCACTATAAATCAACTAATGGTTCTCCTACTAAAATTGAAATCATTCCATCCATAGAATCAGTATTCACGATGAGCTTGCATAAACCTTGTCCTTTGATAGACTTTAATGTTTTAATCTCAATATCATATTCTTGTATCTTTTCCATCTAGTTATCCCATTTTCCTTCTTTCAATTGTTGATTCAGAAGCATCTTCACTGGCGATGAAGGAACATAGGAAATACCATGGAAGTTCAATATGAACATTTGAAAATGTGCTACCGCTTTTACAAGAGCCAAGTCTTACTTTTCCAGTTCTGAATACCTCAACTCATAGTCATGTCGGGTTTTTCTCATGAAACTTATTGGGAGTTCTTCACCTTTGGTATTCTTTTGAGTAAGAGCAGATGCAACAATTGTCTCTGTAGAAAATGAATAGATGATGAAGTCTCTTTGAAAATCCATACTAATGAGGACTGGAGCTATGGTGATTTCTCCTTTTATATTATTGAAATCCTCTTGAGTATCCACTTTCCATTCAAGCCTCTGCTCCCTTTTAAAAAACAAATTGATCGGTTTTACGATACTTGCATTGGCAGGAACAAACCTTCGCACAAAATTGATCTTGGTTAAAAATGATTGGACTCCCTTCTTGGATGTCGAGGGGTTGATCTCATTTATTTCTTTAAATATTTACAGATATATGCAAATCCCTTCATTTCACACAATGTGGCCCAACATTTTTCCTTGAGTTGCAACGAACAAGCATTTATTTGGATTTAGAGAGACATCATATAATCTACATCTTTCAAATATTTTTCTAAAATGATGGACATGATCACCCCTTGTTTTTGAATGCACTGTCAAATCATCTTGATAGTCTACCATAAATTTTCCTATCAACCCGCTATATGCATGATCCATGGCCCTCTGGAATGTAGCTCCAACATTCTTCAAACCAAAGGGCATTCTAGCATATGCATATGTCTCCCAAGGTGTGATAAATGTTGTCTTTTCCCTATATTCCTCATCCACCAAGACTTGGTTATATCCTGAAAAACCATCCAACATGGACATACAGGATGATCCAATGACTTGTTGGAGAAGGAACTCCATATTAGGTAAAGGAAAGTTATCTTTTATTCTTTCTTTGTTAATATCTCTGAAGTCAATACACATTCGGATTTCCCCAGTCTTTTTTCTTACAATCACAGGATTTGAAATCCAGTTGGAGTGTCTAATGGGATAAATTATTCATGCCTTCTTCAATTTCTCCAATTCAATCTCTACCAGAGGTTTCAGTTTGGGATTCATCATCCTTATTTTTTTCTTTACAGGCTTTGGTTCTTCCCTCAAAGGAATGATATGCTAGAATATAGTTTTATCATAATATTTCAAATCATCATAGCTCCAAGCAAACACATCAATGTATTCTTTAAACAAGGAAACATATTGATCAACTTCCTTAGTGGTGCAATCAAATCCCAAGTTGACATATTTCAGGGAACTGCCAGTTCCAATATTGAATTTTCTTGTCTCTTGCACTTTTCAAATTGGAACTTATTCAAGAAGATTCTTAGCATGATCATCTTTCGTAAAAAGAGATTTCTATTGTATACAATATTTGGGGAAAAAAGACGGGTGATCATCTCCATCATCATCATCGTTCAACAAAAAAATTCCCAACTATTCATTGTTCTCAAATACTTGCAAATATTCAATTTTATCGGGCATAGATGGTTGGAAATATCTTTCTACTTGGAAAGACATTTTTCTTTAGATATCGTCTGGGTTTGAGAATGAGGCTGCCGAGGCTAATGAATCTGCCTTGTGATTCTTGTCCCTTGGAATGAAATAAATGTTGAAGGAAATAAAAGATTCCATCAATTTGTTAGCCCTTTTGAAATATAACTTAAGTCTTTCCTTTTTTATTTTATACCTCTGGGTAACTTGATTGATCACCAACTCTAAGTCACCAATTACAATTAGATGTTCTATTTTCATTTCTTGTGCAAGGATCATCCCTTGAATCAAGACTTCATATTCTGCCTCATTATTAGTGCATGAAAATTCCAGTCCAATAACATGCGGATGAACAACCTTATTTGGAATCATAAGAACAATCCCAACTCCATTCCCATAGCTTGAACAATCTCCATCGAATGACATCCTCCAATAGCCTTCGAAAATACATTCTTGATTCTCTATGTCTTGCACTTGCTCTAGGATTTCACTATGTTCCATGTCCATGATAGCATAGTTTCCAATCTCGACATCTATATAATCATCCATCAATTCATTGTCTTTCTTCTTGAAACATAAGGTTTTTCTAGGTTCACGAGGGACTTTAATCATTGCTCCTTCCTTTCCTGGTAGCATCATACAACTTCCATCATTCATTATATATCCCCTGATAATAGATGTCCAATATTTTCCCATCACAACTCCATATGCTGAAGGAAGGTGTACCACAATAATATTGAAAACTGTAATGATATGGGGGGCTATCGTAATCCAAGCATAAAAGTCCTTGATTTCTTCATAAGCTGGCACTTTTCTAGAATCAATTGCGTATATACTTTCACCAGTTTCATAATACTTGGTGCAACTCATGCACAATGTCTCCATGACCACCAATGGCATGATATTATTTGTCATGCCCATGTCAACTAAACAATTATGTAGTGCAACATCATGATTTTCAATTGAAATGTAAATGGGTGGAATTTTACCTCTCAACTTGGTAGTTGACTGGCTCGGGCTTCGTTTTGGATTGGTAACAACAACTTCTTCTCTTTCATATGGATCGTCCAACAATTTTAAAATGTTATGTCTTTGCAGGGAATCTTCACCACTTCTATAAAGGGAAAAGTTATCCTTAATTTACTCAAATCTTCTATGAAATTATATGTCATTTGAGGGGAGTTTGACGTCATGTGTTGCCTTTTACTTCCAATGCTATCTGTCACTTTCTCATTTGTATTTTCTTTTTCTTTTTCTTTTTGGTTCTCTTTTTCATAATTGCCTTTATTTTCTGGACTATTTACAAATCCTCTTGTTTGGGCGACGTTTTCTTTCGAGTTGGGATCGTTCTCGCCCTCTTCAAATATATACATGGACATCTCACATCCGTCCATTTGCACATTTTCATAACTTTCATCAGGTGAGTAATAATTATCTTGTTCAATTATTTTCTCATCATACACATCATCTAGGTCAACGACATTGGGATTAGGCTATCTAGGAACTCTTGGTCTTTACGGATTATCCGTGTTCTCAAACCTCAATATATTTTCTTGGGGAGGGTTCCTTATTTTCTTTGGGATTGGCATTCTTGAATTTACACATAATTATCTCCCCTTCTCAGTCTGGTTATCTCCTTTTACATTTTCTTTATAGTTTTATTCATCTATGCAATTTCAATTTTTTGCTTAGTTTCTTATGCGGCCACGGGGTCAACCTTTACATCAGGTATGGTTCCCTTAAAAAATCCTCCTCCCATTGTTTGGTTTTGAGCTGTTCGAGGCTTGAATTCTTCGTTATTTCTTGAACTGGAAGCTCCTTGATTGTCAATACTTAATTCTCCAAGATGCCTTTGTACTTTTCCCAGTATAATGTCGGGGTTGGCACCCGTTTCAATCATAATTTCTTCCATCTTAGTGGATTTAGTTATTGCCTCCTCCAAGGTATCTATTTGGGATGTTCTAATAACATATTTCACATTTGGGGACATTGCATTCTTATAACAACTGAGAATGAATGGGGCATTTGGTCTTTTATCTTATGAATCCTACTCAAGGTTTTATTGAACCTGAGATTAAAATATTGTATCCTTTCATTCTTCCTTAAACCAATCTGGGTGAAATCAGTGAGAAGGGTATGATAAGCATTTGGAGGGGCGAATATAGTCAGGAACATATCTTCGATGTCATCAAATGAGTGAATTGATCTACTGGGAAATTTTTTATACCATTCATATGCTCTTCCTGATAAGGTTTGCATAAACAACCTTACCATGACATCGTCATACTCAACATGGTGAAAATCACAAACATCAAGAAATAAGTGCAGATTCCTCTTCATGTCGATTGACCCATCTCCGGAAAATTCCCTTAGGGCGCCCTTAGGGAGAACAGGAAGATCATGTTTCTCACATATAATATTCATAGGGGAATCTCTTACCCTCCTTAGATTTTCAAATCCTGGGTTTCCTTGATTTCTTGTAGCATCTCTTCCACCTCCTTGTCTCTCCTCACAAAGATCGTCTCGGGGTTGTTCATTTCTTTCTGCCATGTCTGGAGAGATTTCAGGGACATGATTTTCACTTCTAAGAATAAATAGTTTCTTGATTTTACTTCTGGTAATGGGTCCCTTGTATTCCTCCAGCTTCAATCCTGACCTTATTCTTGCGCTGCTCTAGCTAGCTTTTGATTTCTTCGGTCTTGTCTCTCTTCTCTCCTCTATCTCTAGAGGATTTCTCTTTCCTCTTATTGGAATAACATCTTGTATGACCTTTATAACTCTTCTCGAGTATTGAATTTTTTTATTACCAAATTGTATAACTAATGTAAGGTGCTTCGTTGATTGTTCAATCCAATTTCTAAGCGGGGTTGATCAGCCTGGGGCAAAGTCATATATTTATTCAAAAAATGTTGGAACGGATTTCAGATTTTCAGTTCATTCCCCAATATGGTCACCAAAAATGTTGATTCTTGAATCCGTTAGGACTGAAACGACAACCTCACGAGGATGTAAATCCCCTTGCGTTTTTATACAGGTGGTACTCTTCTTTATATTTTCTTGGGATTTCTATATATTCAAAATGTGGGACTTGACAGGAGTTTGTCGTACTAATTCAAAGAAACAAAAATATTGTGAGAAGATAAAAGGAAAATGTTTTTTTTTAAAGAAAATTCCTGAGAAAGGACCATGGATCACACACTGCACAAATTTAAAGCAAATAAGCAAAATTTCCTCACATCCATCATAGTTTAAGAAAACGATTTATGATCACATAAAATAACAAAGAAGATGATCCACATGCATACGAGAACTTTAATAGAGTGGAAAGATGGGTAGCTCAAATAAAGATAATGATAGATCAACCTCAAATAATTTATATTCTAAAAAAAGGGTTACAAAGCATAGTCGAGATTGTTCCCAAAGTAGTTCTCTTGAAATTTCTAAAAAATATATAGTCTGTTACATATTCTTTGAAATTTTAAATGAGTTTTTATTAAAGACTGAGATTGGGGCTCCTGCGAACCATAAAGCAAAGAAATATAAGAAATGATATTTTATAAGGAAGACGGTGGGTGGTAGAAGAACAACAAGACCTGGTAAGAAGAAAAAAGGAGTTATCAGTATTCGGTTAAACCTTTCTAGTGAAAGAGGTGGAATAACTGGATGAAGGACTATGATGGTCTCTCGTGCTTTCACTTTTTTACTGATGTCCTTTTATTATGTTCATTAAATGGTTACATAAACCATCTCAAATGCCCCTTTCCCTTCATTGGCCAGTGTATCAATAACTTTCTTGAACCATTCTTCGATGTAACTTTTCATTGGTGCCACATTGATTTCATGCTAGAATTTTATGTTCAACAACTCTCCCTCCAAGTCTCTTAGATAAAGGGAAATGCCATGTTATGCTTCTTCAATATCCTGATTTTTCACATAGTAGTCCACTAGCCAATTGTCTATGTCATCCTCATTATATTTAAGTATACCATAGAACTTTTCAATTGACAACCCTTTAAAAATCTCAACTTTCTCATCAAACTATTGTTTTGTTAGGAACAACGAGTTGAGGATCAAGTTGGGATCTTGGACTTAGTTAGTTCTTCCAGCTAAGTCTACCTCCATGAGTCTTTTGAATAGTTATTCCCTCATCGATATGGCTTGGCTGCACACTTGAACAATGTTATTCAAGTTTTTTTATCTTTTCTCTCCAGCACGCGTTCACCTGTTTAATCCAACTTGGAGAGGGCAGATCCTCCTCTCTTCTCCATAGCTCTATCATGTTGGAAATTTTAACACCAAAGCGTACCACAACATCGAGGTAAAAACCTTCTTCATTTTTTAGGTCGGCTTGCAAATACTCATGAAAGACATGCACCCTCGAGCCAAAAGAAATCATGTTCTTTGAATTTTCCCAATCTTTTGTGATCAATGGCATTATTTTCTTGATATTGTTCTCTACATAGCTCCTGAATGATGTAAGTAAGATTGGTTATCCTTTTAATTTAGTAGCGGGCATGGTGGGTCCAACAATTACCAAAGGGCTAACAAGGAGTGGAAGAGGCATTAAGGTCTCTTCTAGTTCTTTAATCCTCTCCTTTAAATTTTTATTTTCCTCTTTGAGACTACCAATGGACTCATCCAATGCATAACCGATTTCTCTATGGATTCTGGAAATCTAGGAAGGCCGCATATTTATTAGCTTAACCTCTAAACGAGATTTCCATTTTTTATTCTTCACATCACTCTTCTCAATAATTAATTTCTTAGATTTGTTGTCAAAGACAACACTCTGAAACACAAATGACTCTTCCTCATCGAAGGTCTTATTCTCAATAATTTCCAACGACGGATTCTGGTGGGTTGTGCCTCCTGGATGATCAATGTTAGGAAACATTTTCTCGATCTCAGCCTTGAGCTCCATATCTTCGATGGAGAAGCTATTGATGTCACTTTCAATGTGATGTTCTTCCTCCTCTTGTACAATATTCTTCCTCTTATTCCTCAGAGGAAGTTTATGTGATCTTTCAATTTTTCCTGTACGGGGGTTCTTTTCTCCTCCTCCGCCTGAACTACTGTTGATCACTTTTCTAGATGGGCGGGACACTGGAGAACTGCTCCAAGATGTTGTAGTATTAGGAGTAACAATTGGGTACTGAGAACACTTCTCACTGGGACCCTTTACTTTATGTTTTTAAAATTTATTGGTACTGAGTATTGTCTCCAAATCACTAGCATTGAGAGTAGGAGCGTCCAAGTTATTATCTTCTTCTTCTTCTAGAATAGTAAGGATAAATGAATTGCTAAATCCCACTGCTAACATATGTTCCAAATAAATTCCTTTAGGGTCAAACCCTTTTATCCTTTCAACATACTTGAGATTCATATTGTGGAAGTGTTTTGCAAATTCATCGATTTTGTTCATATTTCTGAATACAAATTCCCCAATTTTCCATGGCAAGGGTATGAATTGATTTTTTCATTTCTCATGAAAAAAGTCCATCCATAAATTATATTTCCTTTCCACCTCTGTAGTAAACATTATGTCAGATATATGACATGGAATAAATGAAGTATTTTCCTTAGCACCGAAAATCTTGATAACATTGTAATTTTCCATTTTCTCCAACGTCCACTTTTTATCTTGGAATTTACTTGTGTGGGAGGATAATCTAGGGGTATCTTTTCCAAACAACAATCCTTTAAAAACTGAGACAAAGTCATTGAAAACTTCATAAAAATGAAAGGAATCTTTGCGCCTCTATAATGCTTGGTACCAAAAAGTCACTGGGTCAAATTCACAATTCACCTTTTTGCAGATATAAAATTTAGGAAATTGACATCAATGTGCTATCGCAAATACCAAATAAGAGGACATAAAAAATTTCTTATCTTTTTTCATACTGAAAATTGAGAAGATATTTCAATGGAAATCAGTTTTCCCCAATACAAAATGTCTTTCTCTTTGACAGTAAAATGTAGGATATAAATAATCATATGGGAAATACTAGCGATACTTTCTTGGTCTGCCACCCTCGTGAATAATAAAGCAATTTACCGAAAGCGGTTTTTAAATGAGTTGACTTGAAACCTGGTGATAACTTCAGGGATGGCCACAAGATTCTCCAAGAATTCATGCAAGAGGTCCAGGCCGTTGTCATGCATTTTCAATAAGTCCCTGCAATCTTCATCTTTGAAAGTGAGTGTTGGCTCTGGGATTTTTAGCATTTTACGGAACACTTGAGGTGAAAGAGAGATGGGAGAATGGTATTGAAGTTGAATAATCCGCTGACTTGGTATATATTTCTCAGTGCACCAGGAAACCAGTTCCTTGCAGTCAAAAACCTCAGAAACATAGCCTACATGAGCAATTCCAGACATCCAAATTACTTCCTTCTGAGCATAAGGGGATGAATAGTAAGAATATGCTCTAGACCACTAAAAGTTTTGGTCCTCATGTCCAAAAATGTTCAAAGTATCTCCGCAGAACTATTGTCAAGTTGCTGCATCCATAAGTCGACGAGAGAATTCTTTTAATCCAAATAATATTTGAAATGAGTGTTTGAGAGAGATAATATAATCTTTCACAAATCATGCTTTAATGTGGTTTAATAAGAAATCTCCTAGAGCCCTTCGCTTATTAATGACTATCTTTATGGAACCTGGATGATGATTTATTATCATTAAATAATACTAAATGCATATTGGGAAAAGTGCAAAGGTGGCGGGGACGAATGAGAGCAATTAGGATTTGGGATTTTTGTGAACTCGCCAAACCAAGAACCTGCAAACCCGCCATTGCAAAAGTTCAAAAATTGGCTAAGTGTTGTAATGTGGTCAGTCATAATCAATATAGGAGAGATGATATACTTAGGATCTCGGAGAGTCCGATGGTCAAAATGTAGATCACAAATATTTTGGGTGAAAAATGTATATAACAGAACATAGGATATGAAATATTGAACCCGCGAACCCGAGAACCCGCGATTCCAGAAACAGATAAGTATAGGATAATGTGGTGGTTGGCAAGACTCATGATATGGGAGTATGGATGGAGATGAGTATCCGTGAGACCACCAACTTGCGAACCTGTTGTTTTCAAAAAAATGACGAAGTATACTAACTAGAAAGGGAGAATAGAAGGGAGAAAAGAAAAGGGGAATTCAGGTAAGTATAGAAGAGGGAAAAGAAATGGAAAAAATAAATTGGGAAAATAGAAAAGGAGAGGAAAATTCTAGAAGCGAGAATTGATATCAACACTTTTTAGCTACAATGGGAAGAAATACATCAATGGGGACCAATGGATGGAACCCCAAGAACACCTGAAAAGAGATACAACCAATAAAGTTGTGGAGTGTTTTGTTGTAGCTACGTTGAACATAAGGAAGGCTCTCATGCTATGTGCATGGATTTTTGGAATTGTGCATCCTCAAGATATGAAAAATTATCCTATTGACTACCTTTGTTTTTCCATCAGTCTATGGGTGGAAGGTAGTCTAATTGGTCATCTTGGTGTCCATCATTGACTATAGGATGGATATGAAAGTATGCACGAACCTACTATCTTGATATGAAATAATGGTCTATGGGAGCCTGAAATGAACCAAAAAACGTTCAAAGAATACTTTATTGGTGGCCTTGACTATGATACTCTTCTTGCAGAGTGCCAAAACTGTCATTTTAGATAATCAATCAACAACGACCGCGAAGAAACAATCATTACCATGCTTGGTTGAAGGTAGAGTGGACATGTAATCCATGGATATGGACTCCAAAGTCATATCAAGAGTAGGTAGAGGGATGCATATCCCCTATTTCTTAATGAAGGGTTAAAAAATGGTGCATGTAGTGAAAGATATGATATACTTCTAGACATATTTTCGAAGATTCGACCAATAAAAGTTGTTTTGCAGTACTGTCACTATTTTTTCCACACCAAAGTGTCCTACCGCCTAACTATAATGAGATTCCCAAATCATATTCACACTCTCTCTTGAAGGAACACATAGATGGTGTTGATACTGAGAGGGAGGTGAATCAGTATCAAGTACAATTTAAAACCTTTTTCAACTTATACTTAAACTATTCAATTATATCCAATGAGAAATGAACAATAGTATAAGAGTTACACCAATACACCACAATACACCATGCACAATATATGAGAAATAATCAATAGTTATTGTTCAAGGGAAGTAATGACTTCCAAAGGTAGCTACAGCATCCAAATGTAAAGGGAGTGATAAACCTCCAAGAGGAAGATACAATCCTCCAATATCAAGAGATATTTTAACTCTCCATCCTTTCCCCTTCTTTCCACCCAAGAATATATGAGAGATAATAAAACTTTACATTAAATCATCACCATCAACCAATCATCACATAGAACCTAATAATGCTTCCTGAGATTTCTTCAATTTCTACAATTCTTCAATTCTTGGAGTACTCTGATCCTGTAGATAATATTACTCAATGTATTCTCTGAAACTCCTCTATTTTTCACTCCTTGAATCCTCCCCAAAAAGAGGTTATAGAAAGAATGGTAGACTTTATTCAATTCTTCTCTATTGAGGAGAGTGAACTTGCAAAGAATGCCTCACGCTCAATAATTAACATTTGATTCTGAAACTTGCACACTAGAAACTAAAGTTTGTACTCTTTGCAATGAAATTTGTCCCACTTCATTTGGATTCTCTATGAAGAATTTATGACTGTTTTACCCGGAACACATGTTTATTGACTAGCTTCAGGACTGGTCACAAACCCTATCTGCCACAGAGTGTATCTCCATAATTATAGCGAATAAAGAGCTGAAATTTTTACCATAGGTACCTTGATATGTCTTCTCAATACCATAGCGATTTCACCATCTGAATCATTATAGAAAAAAATTTATAGAAAAAATGGTAAGATGACCTAAAAATAACATACTGTAGAACACATCACCAAAAGACTTCATCCTCCCTTGAAATCCGGCCTTCTTTTGTTCTTATTTCCTATGAAATTCAACTTATATCAAATGAATGTATAATGATGTTTATTTATACCATTTATGTCACTTTCTTTTAACATTAGGGATGACCTGACACTTTCTTATTTTGTAATTCTTTTCTTTAATTATCTTTAGGGCCTACATGTACTTCCTTCTTCAATTCACTTTGTCATATTCAAAAATTCATTTCTCCTCAACCATGAGGATCCACATGATGTGCTACATACCACTAGAAACAACATGATGTATACAATCCATCCATGGGTGTTGTATCTGCATGTGCATTTTCCTTCATTTCCAAATACCTTCATCAATCTTGCGGTCCAAAACCCATGACTAGGGTTGACATCAATGACAACAACCAATCTTCCAACAATATCCCCCTTTGTCATTGATGGCAAAAATAATGCTCCCCCTATCATCATGATCCCAATTTCTCTCCCCCTTTGACATCAATGGCAAAGGGTATGGCTTCTCC
>SNQJ01S0033925.1:10391-39479 GCA_010110895.2 Picea sitchensis
TAATGCCTGTAGTGTGCTTTTCAAAAGCACCAAAATCATCATCATGAGGTGAAGAACATGAAATTGAAGAAGTATTGTTTACCTCAGTTACCTTTTCTGGACCAGGTGTGGGGGATGGCTTTGCTAAGCCTTCATCACCTTGAAACTTTTTCAAATCCTCTTCTATGGCTTGTAATTGAAGTCACAATCTCTAATTGTCTTCTTCTGCATCTCGCAACATCTTCTTCAACTCGACCTTCTTTGCTTGAATGCTCTAGTTGATTTCTTGTAGCTCGTTGAGCCATGCATTCTTCGATCCCTTACCCATGGTTGTCTTCCACAAATTCCTTCAAATATGCACTTCCAAACTGTAAATGAAGCAAAATAGGAGAATCTAACATAAATATGTTAATCAACCCTTAAAATAGCCCTTCTTAATGGCTTGGATTACACTAAAAGAAATTGTCTTGTAGACCCCCTTATTCAATTTCAGGGTGGTCCGAGGAAACAACTTGTTGCAATAACATAAAGCAATGTTTTATTTCAAATAGCATAAGCTATGTTAAAGTATTAAATGAATACTTCCAAATGTTTTATGTATATCACTAAAATTAAATTAAGAGGTGATATCTTCAAAAAGTTGTGCAGATTTTGTCTTTATATGCACCATAACTGCCTCTAGCTGCAATTCTTTTCCTAACTTTTGTTACAAGTGAAGAAATTAAATACCGTCGAAGACCCATTTGAGCTCTTGAAGAGATATTTCTTTCTTTTATCCCATGGAGGGAGAAAATTCTTCCTGAAACACAAGGGGCGCGCAAGCGTATTGTTTGCAGAAGTATATGACTTCAAACAACGATATCTAGTAAACTAGGAAACGAAATCGAATTCCATAAAATACCCATTTGAGTTAATAGAATATCCTTCGTAATTAGCTAACATAGGCCCTCTGAAATTCTCTGTAGCAGTCATTGCATCTGTCTGAATTTTGCAGCGATCATTTTTCCCTTTTGGGGCGAATTGTTTTAGTGCAGTTTTCTCTTTCAATGCTGATTTTTGTAGTCGATTTTTAGAAGGATTTTATTCGCCTCTGGAAGATCTTTCCAATGCCCTATCATGTTCTCAAATCCATTGTGTGTGTTGCCCGTAATCTGCATTTTAGTGACTGCATATCCCGTGACTGTACAAAATCATGTTCTTACGGGATGAATATATTCTAAATAGAGATGAATATTGAGAAAAAAAATACCCTTTGGTGCATCTTAGAATCTAGTTTCCAACGCAACTGAAATTGTTAAAAACGGATAAATACCGAGAGAGAAATCTAAATTTTACCAGCAAGCACTCCAAAATCAATGAATTTCCTCTTCAATGATGTCTTCAACACCTGCAATCCCTGTCATGTCAATCCTGCTCTGATACCACTTGATATGAAATGAGGTGACACTGATACCAAAGTTGACTTGGTTTTAGGCCACCTAATTAAGGTCAGATTTACAAATTGTGGATTTATTGAACTTGATTGCATCAAAGGTGAAAAGATGTATTCATGAAGGCTTGAATCTTAATTGAATATTAACTTGGTGAATGTGTTGTTAGTCTCATAATACATTACTTAGTGCATTTAATAATCATAATTGTGTAAATAAAAACATGCATAAGAAAACATGAGACAAGAGATCACCGAGTTGTTAACAGAGTTTACCAGAACCTTCTGGCTACGTCTCGAGACTCATAAAATCCATGAACCTCTTCATTCTCTTCTTAAAAAATACTTTCCTTTACAATGCATAGGGTTGAATTCCCACATCAATAAGTGGTAGTAGAATTCCCATAACATGTGGCAGTATCGAAGAGATGTTCTCATGCACAATGCAAAGAGCTAGATTCTCACAAGCATGTGGCCATGTCTCTCCTACAAAGAGACGATCTCCTTTGATAGTACAAGGCTAAATCTCTCACAATCATGTGACAATGTCTCTCCTACAAAGAGATGATCTCCTCTGACAAAGGTTGGTCTCTCACAAGCATGTGGCATCAAATGGACTCTCTCATCAACTCCACAAAGGGATCCATAAAGGATGATTCCCCCAAAGGTTTTTTTTTTCCCCAAAGATTACATGAGGAGTTTATATAGTTTCCTTAACTCCATAATTCAAGGAGACAAGATCCACAAATTTAGGATCTAATAACCACTCAAGGACAAAAATGAGAAAACATCTCAACCAACTCATGAGACCCTTAACTTCCTCTTTGAGATGAGGAAACCACTTGTAATAAAGTGAGGAAGAGTTCATACCAACTCATGAGACCCTTAACTTCGTCCTTAAGACTAGGAAACTAATTCCCCCTTAAAATTAGGAAACTAATTTGTGAGTTGGATTCTCAAAACTAATTTTCCTTTTTAGAATTAAATGAATAATATGTGATATTCTCAAACTCACTTCAAACATTAATCATTTTTCTAATGTGGATAACTAATACATAAGTTTCTCATATTCATTTTAAGTATTAATCATTTTTACAATTTAATTAATTAATTCATGAGCATTAATTATTCTTTGCCACCTATTATCAAACTTTTTAATGATTTATCCCATGGTGTGCAAAGTAGGAATTTTCCATGTGGATATCCTCCTGGATTATTACATTTATCCCACATGCATTATTGGGATGTAATTCCTCCATATCTCTTGGTATATAACAGAGGTAAGAGAGACCCATGCGATACACACACAATGCAAAAACATTGTGAAGGATGACATATTGATCATATACTTTGTAATGATGTGAAGATGGAGTGTGATGTGTGGGACGTGCTCTCAAGTGTAAGATTGGAGGTTTCTGAAGAATAAAGAAGACAATACCTTCCCATGGATGTTCCCCACAATGGGGTTTTACCACATATATCTCATGTACTCTCCTCTTTTTTTTTTTTTTTTCTCTCGTCTCTTTCTTATTTTGATTATACGTTGTTGTATGGAAAGGAGGCTAGAATAGTAATGTTCAGTTGTTTTATATTGTTGTATGTTTATTCATATTCTCAATATTCTAACATCCACAACCCTTCAACAATCAAATTCAAGAGCTTGAATGGATTCCAACTACTCTTTTAAGAGTGAGTATGAAGATGTTTGGTTATTGGATACATGTGCCACTTAACACATGACTTTCAGAAGATATTTCTTGTGGTCCTTTCATGAATGTAAATTGAATTCAATTTTTTTGGTTGATGATTCAATGCATACACCTAGAGGAAAAGGTTTTGTGAAAGTTTTCTTCATGGAATTGGAGAGAAAATGATTTCAAATGTTTGGTATGTACGTACCAACATTTAAAAAGATTTTGTTGTCCTTAGTAATAATTCACAAGCAGGGCATCAAATTATTATGAAAGATGGGTTGGTTAAAATCAATTCAATAAAACAAAATTTCAAAACAATCATGACATGACATGAAGATGGTAAGCTTATCAAGGTGAAAGGGAAAGTCATTTATCAGAAGCAAGATTTTATGGGAACAATTGATTCAGAAAATTCACCGATGAGGTTATGGAATGTTTGTTATGGATATTTGAATTCCGATAGTCTTTCACAACTCTAAAAATAGGGAACAATTAAAGGGATGCCCACCTTTAAGAAGAAAAATGCAAGAAGTAAAGCTTTCATTTATAGAAAAAAAATCGAGAAGCATTATCTATTGGATCATGACAAGCAAACATATATTTGCAACTCATCCACAATGACATTTGTGGATCTCTAGAGACTTCTCTTGGAGGATGTATTTATTGAAGGAAAAGTTAGAGGCATTTGAAAAATTCAAAGTTTTTTGTTCTCTGGTTGAAAAAGAAACCAAGGAAAATATTGGTACTTTGAGGACAGATGATGGAGGGAAACTCACTTCAAATGAAGTCCAAAATTATAGCAAAGATAAAAGCATCAAAAGAAAATTCACAAATTCATATACTCCACAATAGAATGGAGTGACAGAAAGAACGAACCGAACTTTGATGGGTATGGAAATATCAATGATGAAATTCAAAGGCTAACATTGGTATCCAAGCAATTCACACTGCATATTACTTAAGAAATAGATCACCCATTTCTCATTTGGATGACATCACACCATATGAAGCTTGGTATGTTTTCAAACCAAAATTCAAATATCTTCGAGTCTTTGGTTCAGTTTGCTATGCTTTAGTTCCTAAGGAAAAGAGAACTAAGCTAGAATCTCGAAGTATGAAGTATACTTTCATTGGATACTCTGATGAAAATAAAGGGTATTGATTGCATTCAGATGGTAAATTCATGGTCAATATAGACATAATTTTTAATGAAAATAAAAGTAAATATTTTGATGACATTAATCATCTCATTAGTCTTTTAGAGAAGAAAAACACCAAGGCTAAAGGTAAGTTGAAAAAGAAATCAAAGTAATTATTTTGGTTTGAAAATGACTTTGTTTCTTCAGAAGGTATTCCTTCATCAAAAATTTCTTCTAATTCTTAGATAGTAAAACTTTACAAAGGATTTTCCAATAATTGACTTTGAAATATTCTTCTAACTCAAAGGTACTTGGAGGAAAGGAGAGTCTGGAGTTTAGGAAAATACCTTTTTTGATATGTAATGATGATGATTAGTTCCACAATCCCACTTAACATCGAGGCCAAAATGGAGCCCAACAACTATAAAGATGTTCATCAAATGAAATGAACAAAACATGAACTAAGAGTTCTTTAAGATCATAAGCTAATTTTTTCATTGTTAACTCATGCTTCCACTGAACCTACCTCTTTTGTTGAAGCAACTGGACATAAACAATGGCAGGAAGCAATGATTAATAAATATGATTCAGTAATTGCAAATGGGACTTGGAACTTAGTTGATTGTCCACTTGATGTTAAACCCATGGGTTTGCAAAAATGGGTTTATTGAATAAAAGTCAAGCCCGATGGTAAAATTGACAAGCACAAAAGCAGCAAGACTTTTGGCTAAGACTTTTTCTCAATGGGAAGGGATTGATTATGATGTAACTTTTACTCCAACAACTAAATGGAACACAATGAAATGATAATCAATCTGCAACTTCTCAAAGATGTTCATCCAAATGAAATGAACAAAACATGAACTAAGAGTTCTTTAAGATCATAAGCTAATTTTTCATTGTTAACTCATGCTTCCACTGAACCTACTACTTTTGTTGAAGCAGTTGAACATAAAGAATGGAAAGAAGCAATGTTTAATGAATATGATTTACTAATTGCAAATGGGACTTGGAACTTAGTTGATTGTCCACTTGATGTTAAACCCATGGGTTGCAAATGGGTTTATTGAATAAAGTACAAACCCAATGGTTAAATTGACAAGTACAAAGCAAGACTTTTGGCTAAGACTTTTTCTCAATGGGAAGGGATTGATTATGATGTAACTTTTACTCCAACAACTAAATGGAACACAATCAGAATGATAATCAATCTGGCTTCTCAAAATGGTTGGAATTTACATCAAATGGATGTCAAAAGCACCTCCTTGAATGGTGATATCAAAGAAGAAGTCTTCTTGACTCAACCACAAGGGTTTGAAGTTAAAGAACATGAACATAAAGTATGCAAATTAGTGAAGGCTTTATATGGCTTGAAACAAGCTCCTCGAGGCTTGTATTCGAAAATAGATGATTACCTACGAAAGGTGGGTTTTCAAATAAGTGAATCAGATGATACTTTGTATTTTTGAATACAGAATAAGCACTTGGTGGTGTTTGTACTCTATGTTGATGACTCGATCATAACAGGAAATAATGAAGTTCACAACAAGTAGATTAAGGAAGAACTTCAAGCATACTTCAAAATGATAGATTTAGGGATAATTCATTATTATCTTGCAATTGAAGTAACTCAACATAATAATCAAATATTGTTTAGTCAAACTAATTATGCCACTAAAATGTTACAAAAATTTGGCATGTAGGACTGTAAACCTTCTCTTACCCCCATGGAGCAGAATTTGAAACTTTCAAAATTTGAAGGGGGGGAATTGGTGGATGGTAAAAAGTATATGCAATTGATTGGAAGCCTCATTTATTTGACAAATACTTGACCATATTTGTTATATTTAGTCAACATACTTTCAAGGTTTATGCATGAACCAAGGGAAAGTCACTAGAATTTAACAAAAAGGGTACCAAGGTATATTCATGGTACAAAAGTTTTTGGTCTTTTCTACAAGAAGAACAACAATTTTACACTTGTTGGATATTCAGATGTTGATTTTGCAGGTGACATTGATGATTGAACATCAACTTCAGGTTACTTAATGATTCTGGATTCAACAATAATATCTTGGAGTTGCAAAAAGCAGGCAACGATTGCCAATTCTTCAGCAAAAGTAGAGTACATATTAGCTTGGGAAGCAACATGCGAGATTGTATGTCTACACAATATTTTGTAGGATCTTGGTGTAATTCAAAAGTTAGCAACTACTTTATTGATTGACAATTATTCAACAATAAAGATGGTCAATATTATAGTATTTCACTAAAAAACTAAGCATGTCGACACCAAGTGCCACTTCATTAGATCTCTCATCATCAAGGACGCCATCAAGCCTCGGTTTTGTACATCTGAAAATTAAACTTAAGATATTTTTACCAATCCTATTGGTAGAATAAAGTTCATTAAGTTCATAAATGAACTTGGTATTTGCAAAAATGAGCTTTCAGTTAAAGGAGGGAATGTTAGCATGATAATCCTAAAGTTTTAACAGTCTAAATAAATCATTTTAAAAATTAGTTTATTCTAGCATATTTGTCAATAGCATATTTAGTTTAATATGTAAAGGACACCTATCATACTCATGTGATTAGTTGTTCTCCTAGAGTTTAGCATAGAGTTGGGCTATATAAACTAGCTATTTTTCATGTGAGGTACATTGGCTTTATGCCCTCACTATCTCTGTAACTCTATTTTCCTTATTTAATAAAATTATGTGTTTGAGGACACTTCGTCAACACCAACTTCGTTTTTAATGCGCCTTGCCAATGGGCCAATGCATCCAACTGTCTGAAGTGTGCCTTGCCACAAGCCAAGGAAAATGTCTGAGGTGTGCCTTTCCAATCGACCAAGGCTTCCAATGTCCATTGTGCATCTTGCCAATGGGCCAAGGCTTCCAATGTCCATCATTTGCCTTGTTAACATGCCAAGGCATCTCAACTGCTTCGTCTAAGGCATTGTCCATTTGACATGTCCATCCACATTGGTCATTGACCACCAAGGTGATCATGCAGAGGAGGCGCCCAATGACACTCTAGGTGAGGGTCTTACAATTGGATTCTAGTTTATTTTGACTTTGTAGGTTGGAAATGGCATGAAAGAGAGGTAATAACTCAATATATTACTAACTTAATATGATTTTATTTGTTTATTTATCAAGGAGGTTACAACTTAGTATACTAGGTTAGATGTATAATGTAATATATGACTGTCTTCTACAAAAAATGATGATGAAACTCTATCTCACTTGATGATATCTTGTCCTTTCACAAGTGCACCATGGGAGGAAGCAATGAAATTAATGAGGGGAAAGGGACAATGGCAAGGAGTCTTTATAGTGGAGTTTTTAAATATCTAGTTCCAGGATAAATCTATCAAGGCTTACAAAGTTCTTCCATATAGAGTCCTATGGGCTCTTTCAGCTATCTAGGAATGATACAGCCTTTCAAAATAAATAAATGTCGCCCCTATATGTTTTTTTATTAAATTAAGTATACCTATGAAAGTGTGTGGAACAAAATTAGGAAAAGTTTCAAGGAGTGGTTACTAATCCAAATATTAATAAAACATAGGCTTGGGGGTACTTTGATGAGGCAAGTCAAAATAATTGAGCATAGTAGAGCTAGAGATTTCATGCTCCATGTTCCTAAAATAAGATCATGAAATAACCTTTAAAGCATCTTTAGGAGTTGAAACAAATAATTAGGTAGAGATGAATGCTCTTTGGATGTCGATGAGGTTTGCAATGGAAAAAACAAGTGGCTCAATTGAAAATTATAGGGGATTCTAAACTAGTTATACATTGGATAGATTGTATAAATGATATACAAAACATGCTACTTCTCCCTATAATGGGAAGAATCAAAGAACTAAAAGGAAATTTTGCAAAAAATTATTTAAAACTTATCTATAGATAATTGAACATTGAAGTTGATGTTCTCTCCAAAGAAGACAATGATCTTCTTCCAATTACTTTCAAGGTTGAAGAAAAGGATAGAGGCTTGCAACTTACAACCATCGTTTTTATCCATATACAATTAGGTATTCTCTACTAAAGGGGAATATATCTAGAAAATGGCAAAGGCTTTATGAAGATGATGTTGATGAACTGTTTGTTCTAACTAGTCAAATTTTATAAAGCATTTGTCATTATTTTTTTCAAGTTGAAGTTTGTATATTAAGGTATGTTAGGTGTTAGTCTCTAATTTTGCTTTTGATCTAGTGAGAAATCCTAATCCTAAACCCGTCCTACCTGCACTTCATTATTTGTTTCCATTTGATTTAAATCATTACTTTCAGCTTGTTATGGTTTGCATTTTAGCTTTTTGGATAATTTCTTTAAGTTTGGAGTTTTAAAACATGGTTTTGAATGATGTGTCACTTCATATGTCTGTTTGAACTTTACAAATTCAAATTATGCTAAGTCATTAAAAGCGCTACTAGAATAACATTATTCCCATAGTGCAAATATAATCAAGATTTAATATGCCCCCGCCACCCAAATTCCGTTATGATTACCCAGATCGAGGACGAAGAGTTCGCATGGTCCCACGATGGCTCTTGAATCATTTGATGATTCAAACCTTTACATGATCAGACTGCTCTATACCTGCAAAGGACTCTTTTCAAACCGTTCAATTCCCAAAGATTATGATTTGAAACAGTCACTCATCGTAATGATTTTGCTGAATTTTAAGCGCATATGTTTTCTTAGGAGTACGATTATATATTAACCGATTGCAAGTAGCATATTTAGAATCCGAGTAGTGCCAGTTGTAGCAGCGTGTTTTGATGGCACCTAAGAGGAGTGGACAAGTGGTCATTCTCCTCAAAGCTTATCCTCAGATGGCTCAAAGGTTCAGAGATGCTGGTTGGTTTGAATTCCTTACCACTTTCCAAGGTCACGATGAACAGGTCTCTATGGAGTTTGCACTAAACTTTGATGGTTACAAAGTGGAGATCGGGAAGCTACTGATGCTGGTGACAAAACAGACTATTGCCAAAGCTTGCAGATTGGTGGTTGGAGGAGAATGATGGTGGAAGAAGGAGAATGTGGTTACAGAGTTTGTTAATCAATTCTTGCTTCCAGATAAGAAAAATCCAAATTGGAGAAAGGGAGTTCCTCACAGCTAGATCAAACCAGAATGGCACACTTCTCTGATCATTATCCACAGGTATATCACCTGCGAAGGTATATTCTCACTAATCTACATCTACCACATTAGGTTATTAATGCATCCAAATGGCGACTATCATTTAAATCTGCCTTACTTTCTACTCAAAAGCTTGACAAAGATGTCAAAAAGAGTGCAGTCACTCTCCTCCAATGCAAAGAGCAACCTTTTTCATCAAGTCTTAATTAAGACTTTAGTTGTGTCTACTTTGAGAGAAATACATAAACCCTGGAGCTGGCTCATGCAATCTTTAAACCCTAACCCACAGTCCAACAAACAAAAGAAAGGAAAAAGGAATGTCACATAGAAACAAAATATTTCAATTGATGAAACCCTTGTCAAAGAAGAAATGCCTATTGTCAGGGTGACGCGAAATAACAGAGGTAAAAGACCGAAGTTGGATCCAGAAATCGAAATTTTTTCTGAGGAAGATGTTAAAGGGGAAGAAGATTCAGATGAAGATTTTGATATTCAAATTACAGCCAAGCATGAACTACCATCCACCAGTAAAAGGGGCGCTGTAGTCAAAAGGATAAAGAATAAAGTTGTGCATGTGTCTCAAAACCCTAGAAGGAATTCTACTAGGGTTACCAACAAATACAGATTGAAGTCCAAAGCCATGTTCAATCTCTCAATCAAAGAAGAAAACGTCATAGTTATAGAAGATCACTCTAAATATACGGAAGCAGGTACTAGGAAAAAAAAAAAAGACCTCCATTGCATAAGAAACCAACATAAAGAGGTAAACAAATTGTTTCATCATCTATAGGACCTGTCACAAGAGCTACAACCAGATTGGCAAAAGCTAAAGAAATTGCTAAAGGTATCAGTGAGATCCCTGAAAATAAAAAGAGTTACCTCATAGATTCAGATCACATATCAGATATGCCAGAAGCCATGGATTCAACAAGTTCTGATGAAGAACACAACTCATAATTGGTTTCTAAATACCAAGTTAAATTGAGAGAACCCAAGGTTGCCATAAATCTGAATGAGCCTGSACCTTTTGAAKAGTTCCCCGAATTCAAGGTCAAAGTCAGAATTGATAGAGAAAGGATCAAGGAACTCTAGAAGACAGTGAGACAATTGAAAAGAGAAAAGACTCATATAGAACAATGGAGTGCTCGTCAGTAAGAAAGAATTCAAGGTTTCAAGAAGAAGAAAAAAGAGTAAAGGGCATTGCTCAAAGAAATCAGAGAAACCGACTTCAGACGCTATTGGCATAATGTCATGCTTACCACAAAGCTCAAACAGAAAATTGCCAAAGCTACTGCTGTTATCATACCCTAAAAGTTTCACGATGATTGTTACAATCATAATTTTGATGTTTTCCAGGAAATATGGCAGTGTCTACACGTTTTGGCCTGTAAAATACAAAGACCTCGAAATGTATGACTAGATCAAACTAATCCCTGTTTTGTAGAATCGAATGTAATGCTGGAAAGATCATACGATATTAAGTTATTGAGCAATGATCTATTTTTGGAATGTAAGCGCTCTTTTTGAGCTAACCCCCCTAATAGATAGATGCTATCTAGATCTAGTCATTAAGAACATTCTAGAAAATAAGATCAAGGGTTTTGTGGATAGTTTAAATAGGCAGAGGAAAGACTCTGTTAAGCTCGAAAATTTGGAGATCCAGAAGACTTATGTTGAAATTCCCTGTAAGGAATTACTATTCTATTTGACACTTAATAGCAAAGGCATATGGATGGTTAGACATTGTTTTCTACCCTGTTTTCTTTCTTCATGCTTGAATTCATTATTCAGATTGCAATGCATTTGTCTCTTGATTGTTAATTAATACAGTGAAGAATTTACTATGGAAGTTATTTTCAAGTTTTGATTTCAAGCTGATGGTCTTGTTTCTTTATGATATACTGGGACAAGAATTTATGTGAAGTTGACAAATTGAAAGCTTCATTTTCTCTTTTCTTATTGGTCTAATCTATCTATGTGGCTACCTTTTAACCAGTCAATGGGATATCCTTTGTTCTGATTTGGATTTTCATGTTATGTTATACCCTTGAGCCAGTTTTCAACCACCTTACTCAAAAAACCAAATCATAAAAAGCCTTTAAAACACTTTGCAATAAACCGATGATGCCCTAGCTTGCCCTCTCACATTCAAGTGCAAATTTAGGGACTAACATCTTTTGGCGTCATTTCCAGGGATGAAGAAACGAAGATATCTTCCCTGGGGAAACGACAAGACCAGATTCAAATCTTGATGGTGAACAAGAATTTGGACATTATTTAAGACTGTGATTTTTCACCTAGCGACTCCTCTGTGGTAATTCTGGCTCCTAAAAGAGAAGGTAAAGGACCTAAAACTCCTCTAACTTCTTCATCATCTACTAAGAGACCAGTAACCAGAAAAAATCCTGATCCTGAGCCTGTTGCAGCAGTTCCAGACCCTGAAAAGCTACTAAGAAAAACTAAGGTTGTTTCTAGGCAGCCTTCTCTCTCAAAGGGAAAATTGTCTTAAGGAAATTTTCAAGGACAGTCCTCTGAAATCACCAAAACCCAAGCAGATGAGGAGGTAATTCCTAAAGGAGAAGTCGAACATGTTGTTGAGCCCACTACAGTTTCTTTCCCTTCAACTATCTCAAAATTAAATCTAGAACAGTGGAAGCTACTTACTGAACTCATTATACAGGAATATTCAAGCATCCTACCTGTGACTGAAACTTTGACAGGTCACAACACCGATATTAAGAGTGAACCAGAGACACCCTCGTTATCTCTTGGATCTCTCTCATATGAAGATTTTAAATCACATTATTTTTCTTTTGAAAATCTTCTGTTTTTGGGCCCTTCATCTGATCATAGTCCAGAAGAAAAATCCTTATCTGCTAAAGATCAAGATTTAGTGACAGTACAATTAAGTTGTCATACACAAATGACAGTTTCACCTCCAACATCACTAATCTTTCTTACTCCCAAAACCCAAACACCAAAGATAACAAATATGGCTACAGACAGAATGGATGAAATTGTTGCAGCAAGGTATGCCCCTTTGATTCTTCCACAAGTCTTGTTTGCCTTTCCACCAAATGATTATATGAGATACTTGCCCAAATTCAATGGAGATGGGGCAGTTACTCCTGAAGAGCATTTGAGTTTATTCTATAGTTTTGCAGATAATTTCAATGTAGAGCATGTAGATGTGTGGATGAGATTGTTCGTGCAGAGTCTAAATGGCGAAGTAAGAAAGTGGTCTAGGAGTTTGCCACCTAATTCAATTGTTGATATTGTGGCCTTGGATGATGCCTTTCTTAAACACTAGGGAGACAAGAAAGACTTTTTATATTATATTACTGAATTTGGTGCTTTAAAAAGGAAACAAGGTGAATCAATACCTGATTTTACCAAAAGATTCAACCAGATGTATGGTAAAATTCCATATGAGATTAAACCTTTAGAGACATCAACTAAAATCACTTTTGCCAATGCTTTCGATGCTGTATTTTCCTTGTTGCTCAGAGAGAGAAGGGCTGCTACCCTCAGCCTGATGCAAGATGCTACTATTGAGGTAGAATCAAACATATTAGCAACAAACAAATTGAAGTCTAGGAGTTATAGAGATAGGAAAAAGCAAAAGGAAGAGTTGCCTTCATCTTCTAATACAACATCTGATTCTAAGATGGATGAAATGGCTAAGATGCCGAAAACTTTGACAACTGAGATGGCAAGGTTAAATATGGAACAAAAATAACCTAGTATACCTGCACAAGAGGGTGGATACAGAAATCAGAATCAGTTCAGGAGGCCAAACAATGCACCTCAAATCTTACCAAGGGAAAGAAAAAATCAAGATGATCAAAAGGTTTTACCTCCTTTTCAGAATAATGCAGTAGATGAGGAAGAGGATGAAGATGAAACAGAAGAGGACCCTGCAGTTCATCTAAATGATTATGAATCATCTCCTATGCATTTGACACAACAGGATTATGAAGATGCCTTGATTTCAAATCAGTTTGAGGAAGGAGATGCAAATGAGATTGTCCAAAAAGAACCAAAAATAACCAAAAATAACCAAAAAGGAAGAAATACAATCTCAGATCTAGTTCAAATGCACCTAAAGTGGATACACTTGTTTCCACAAAGAAGGCCAGTACTCCAGCTAAAAAAAGAATCATTAAAGAAAGTCCTAAGATTCAGGATGATCAACCATTGAAGCACCCTGCCAAGGTTAGCACTGCAGATATAAAGGAACCAAAAAAGAGTATTTCTTCTTTCAGTCTAGAACATGAAATCAACAAAATCAAGATTTTAGTGCCATTGTTAGAGCTCATGAAAACAAAACCCTTTAGAAAGACTATCCTCAAGGCTCTACAGTCTCTAGCTCAAGTTATCTTTTCAGATACAATCAATCTAGAAGATGAAAACCTTGTTGTAACTATTGGACCTCACATTGAAGACATAATTGATGCCTCTCCCCCATTCTACATTTCATTAAATGTCCATGACAAGATATTGCACAACTGCCTAATGGATTTTGGTGTGTCGCATAATGTCATGCCTAAGGTGGTGATGGAAGAATTAGGGTTGGATATTACTAGAACATACCGTTATCTATATTCTTTTGACTCTAAGAAAGTCAAATGCCTTGGAGTTATGAAAGATGTGGTTGTCACTCTTTCCCAATTACCTATGAAAAGTGTGGTATTAGATGTTATTGTGGCTGACATACCACCAAAATTTCGAATGCTTCTTTCAAGATCTTGGGCCAAAAAGGTAGGTGGTGCTTTACAGATGGATCTTAGTTATGCAACCATACCTGTTTTTGGTGGGAAACAACGAAGATTATACAGAGAAGTGAGATTGGCTTATCTGGTAAGTGATCATGAAAACCCCACTAATCATCCTATATATGTTGTAGAAGATGATCTTGGTTCTTCTATTTTCCATATGAGTGATGAGATGGCAGAAGTATCAGTTAGGAAGACAACAACTGCAGTTGAGGACAGTGAAAATAATTATGTTTGGAAAATGTATTTTGATGGAGCGTGTTCTAGAGAAGGTTTTGGAGTTGGGATTGTCTTCATCTCCCCTACCAAGGAGGTTATTCCTATGTCATATAAACTTGAATTTGACACCACCAATAACATCAATGAGTATGAAGCCTTGATGTTAGGTCTGAAAGATGCTAAAGATATGGGTATAGATAAGATTTATGTCTTTGGAGATTCAGAACTAATTATTCACCAGATCAAAAATATATATCAAACCAAACAAAAAAGGTTGAAATAATATAGAAATGAGGTGTGGGATTATGTGGATAATTTCTTTTTGGCATTCAATATTACTTTTGTGCACAAAAATTTAAATCAGCAGGCCAGCAGGCTGACTCTTTGGCACTTGCAGCTAGCAATTTTAAAACTCCAATGTTTCCTAATCTGAAGTTTGAAGTTGAGGTCAGACACAGACCCTCAATACCAGATAATATAAAACATTGGTAGGTCTTTAAAGATGATGAGGAAATTCAAAGATTCTCGAAAACTATTGAAGAGTTTTCTAACATTTCAATAGATCAGGATGATGAAAATGGTGAAGTAGAAATACATGCTACAAAGGTCCTTCAAGATACTGTTGTTGGGCACAAAATCATTAAACTGAAGACACACCATCTGCCTAAAGGTTTGTATCCACTAGAGACGTTGTTCGATCACAATGATGTTTCCAGGAAAGTTGATATCCAAATAGAAGAAACAGATGTAGTGGACTGCGACATCAGTCCTGATACAAATCCTAGGTTGGTCAAAATATCTAAGAAACTGTCACAGAAACATAAAATAACATATGTTGAGCTAATGAAGCAATATTCAGATATATTTTCTTGGTCTTATGAAGATTTGAAAGTGTTTGATACAGAGATCATACATCACAAAATTCCTCTGAAACCTGGGTCTAAATCTGTTAGGAAAAAGTCTAGGCAATTTAATCCTCTCCTGTTACCCATAATAGAAAAGGAGTTGAAAAGACTATTAGAAGCCAAAATCATAGTGCCACTGAGATACAGTGAATGGGTAGCCAACCTTGTGCCTGTCAGGAAGAAGAACGAAGAGATAAGGCTCTGTGTGGACTTTAGGAATTTGAAAGACAATTATCCATTACCAAAAATGGATCATATCTTACAGAGATTTGTTGGCGCGAAGAGGATCTCTATGCTTGATGGATACTCAGGGTACAATTAAATATCAGTAGTGGAGGAAGATAAAAAGAAAACAACTTTTACCACTCCATGGGGCACTTTTATGTACGAAAAGATGCCCTTTGGACTGATGAATGCAGGAGCCACATTTCAAAGGGCTATGGATATTGCTTTTATTGGTGAAAAAGACAGGTTTGTGGTTATTTATCTCGACGAAATCACTGTACTTTCAGCGTCTGATGAAGAACATTTGCAACACTTGAAGCAGACTTTTGAGAAATGCAGAAGGTATGGCATATCACTTAATCCTAAAAAATCACACTTTGCCATGGAGGAAGGAAAACTTTTAGGACATATTGTTTCCCCTGAAGGTACTAAAATAGATCCAGAAAGAGTCAAGGCTATCCAACAAATAGATATTCTGAGAAACAAGAAGTCTATTCAATCCTTCATTGGTAAAATTATTTTTTTGAGGAGGTTTATACCTAATTTTGCAGAGATTATCAAATACATTACTGACATGTTGAAAAAGGATGCAAAAATTAAGTGGATACCTGAAGCTAAAGAATCTTTTGAAAGAATTAAGCAGGCTCTTGTTCAAGCCCCTATTCTCATTAGTCCAGATTATTCCAAAGGATTCATGATTTTCTCATTTGCATCAGAAAACACCATAGATGTTATCCTCCTGCAAAGAAATGAGCAAGGATATGAGCAACCCATCTCCTTCTTTAGAAAAACCCTCAAAGACTTTGAATTGAAGTATGACATAATGGAGAAACAGGCTTATGCCCTGGTAAAGGCTCTGAAGTCCTTTAGAGTATATATCCTTCAATTTGAGATCACAACTTATGTCCCAAGCAGTGCAGTCAAAGAAATATTGGTTCAACCTGACTGTGAAGGAAAGAGAGGGAGATGGATAACAAAAATCCTGGAGTATGATCTCACCATAAATCCTGCTTAGCTGATAAAAGGTCAAGGCCTTGCCAAATTAATGACAGAATCTAATTGCAAAGCAATTAGATTGTACCATCTTTCAGACAAGACACGGGATTCTTCTTTCCATATTGAAGAAACAAATTCACAGGTAAACAACAAGTATGTTTCTTCACCATGGTACAAAGATATCGTATTTTTTCTGCTAAATTTTCAATCTCCCCCAGAGTTGGATAAATACAAAATCAGATCATTAAAGTTAAGAGCAATGAAGTATTGCATTATTGATCAGATCTTATTCTGGAAAGATCCTAATGTTTTCTTGTTGAGGCTTGTTGATGAAAAAGAAACTGAACAAATTATTTATGATCTACATTATGGTGTGTGCGGAGGCCATCACCATTGGAAGGCTACTGCCTTCAAGATTCTTAGGGCAGGCCATTATTGGCTTGTTCTATTCTTAGATATTTTTTCTCGGGTTAGGGCATGTGAACCCTGTCAGAAATTTGTTGGAAAGCATAAACTTATGTCTCTGCCTTTAAAACCAATCGTCACTCAAGGACCATTCCAACAGTGGGGATTGGATTTCATCGGAGATATCAATCCTTCATCTTTAGGACAACATAGATGGATCCTTACAGCCACTAATTACTTTACGAAGTGGATCGAAGCAATTTTGACTCGGAATGCAACAAACAAGGTAATCATGGACTTTCTAGAAGGATATATTTTTTCCAGGTTTGGCTGTCCTAAAAAACTAGTTACTGATAATGCACAGGCTTTTAAATTGAATTACATGATTGAATTCTGCAATAAGTATAGTATCAAATTGGTTCATTCTACTCCCTACTACCCCCAAGGGAATGGGTTAGCAGAATCTTCCAATAACACTCTGATAAGGATTATAAAAAAACTACTCGCAGAAAATAAAAAATCATGGGATTCCAAGTTAAAGTTTTCCCTATGGGCTGATCGTATCAGCAATAAGAAGTCTATTGGGAGCTCTCCTTTCTAGATGGTATATGGGACATAAGCTATTCTTCCAACTCAATTGGGCCTGCCAGTTTTAAAGTTTTTACAATAAGATTTAGAAGAACCCAACGGTCTCCAAAGGAGAATTTTTCAGATGATTGAAGTTCATCAGGTCAGAGAACAAGTGAACTAAGAAAGATGTTTTCAATGAAGGAGATTTGGTGTTAAGGTGGGATGCCAGGAGAGAGGATAACGCAAAACATGGTAAGTTCGATAACCTATGGTATGGTCCTTTTAGAATAGCCAAGGTAAGAGACAATAACACTTTTCTCCAGCATAATTTATACAACACATAAACTTTTGGAGGCCCAGTGAATGGGAGGTTCTTGAAGCACTATTTTCTCTAAAGACTCATCAAGTTTTCAGTTAGTACAATAGGTTTTATTTTCAATAAAGACTCCATACACCCAATGGACTTGTTTTTACAGTTATGCTGTGAATAAAGACTGACAGATGCAGGGAGATCAGTGAATCATGAATAAAGGAAAAGGCATTGGTCTGCAGTTTTTGGACTTTATTATCAAACTCCATCCCCAGAAGGAGCCAGTGTTAGTCTCTAATTTTGCTTTTGATCTAGTGAGAAATCCTAATCCTAAACCCCTCCTACCTGCATTTCATTATCTGTTTCCATTTGATTTAAATCATTGCTTTCAACTTGTTATAGTTTGCGTTTTAGCTTTTTGGATAATTTCTTTAAGTTTGGAGTTTTAAAACATGGTTTTGAATGATGTGTCACTTCATATGTCTGTTTGAACTTTACAAATTCAAATTATGTTAAGTCATTAAAAGCGCTATTGGAATAACATTCTTCCCGTAGTGCAAATATAATCATGCCTTAATATGCGCCTGCCACCCAGATTCCGTTATGATTACCCAGATCGAGGACTAAGAGTTCGCATGGTCCCACGATGGCTCTCGAATCATTTGATGATTCAAACCTTTACATGATCAGACTGCTCTGTACCCGCAAAGGAATCTTTTCAAACCATTTAATTCCCAAAGATTATGATTTGAAACAGTCACTCATCGTAATGATTTTGCTGAATTTTAAGCGCAGATGTTTTCTCAGGAGAACAGTTATATATTAACCGATTGCAGGTAGCATATTCAGAATCTGAGCAGTGCCAATTGTAGCAGCGTGTTTCGATGGCGCCTATGAGGAGTGGAAAAGTGGTCATATTAGAAACCGAGGGTGTTGAACTCCTCGAAGATTATCCTCAGATGGCTCAAAGGTTCAGAAATGCTGGTTGGTTCGAATTCCTTACCACTTTCCAAGGTCACGACGAACAGGTCTCTATGGAGTTTGCACTGAACTTTGATGGTTACGAAGTGGAGATCAGGAAGCTGTTGATGCTGGTGACAGAACAAACAATTGCCAAAGCTTGCAGATTGGTGGTTGGAGGAGAACGATGGTGGAAGAAGGAGCATGTGCTTACAGAGTTTGTTAATCAATTCTTGCTTCCAGATAAGCAAAATCCAAATTGGAGAAAGGGAGTTCCTCACAGCTGGATCAAACTAGAATGACACACTTCTCTAATCGTTATCCACAGGTATATCACCTACGAAGGTAGATTATCACTAATCTATATCTACCACATTAGGTTATTAATGCATCTAAATGGCGACTATCCTTTAAATATGCCTTACTTTCTACTCAAAAGATTGACAAAGATGTCAAAAAGAGTGTAGTCACTCTCCTCCAATGGAAAGAGCAACTTGTTTCATCAAGTCTTAATTAAGACTTTAGTTGTGTTTGCTTTGAGAGAAATACAAAAACCCTGGAGTTGGCTCATGCAATCTTTAAACCCTAACCCACAGTCCAACAAACAGAAGAAAGGAAAAAGGAATGTCACACATAAACAAAATATTTCAATTGATGAAACCCCTTTCAAAGAAGAAATGCCTGCTGTCAGGGTGACGAGGAATAGCAGAGGTAAAAGATCGAAGTTGGATCCAGAAATCAAAATGTTTTCTGAGGAAGATGTTAAAGGGGAAGAAGATTCAGATGAAGATTTTGATATTCAAACTACAACCAAGCATGAACTACCATCCACCAGTAAAAGGGGAGTTGCAGTCAAAAGGACAAAGAATAAAGGTGTTCCTGTGTCTCAAAACCCTAGAAGGAATTCTACTAGGGTTACCAACAAATACAGATTGAAGTCCAAAGCCATGTTCAATCCCTCAATCATAGAAGAAAACGTCATAGTTATAGAAGATCACTCTGAAGATGTTGAAGCAGGTACTAGGAAAAAAGCAAAAAGAACTCCATTGCATAAGAAACCAACAAAAAGAGGTAAACAAATTGTTTCATCATCTACAGGACCTGTCATAAGAGCTATAACTAGATTGACAAAAGCTAAAGAAATTGCTAAAGGTATCAGTGAGATCCCTGAAAATAAAAAGGGTTACCTTATAGATTCATATCACATATCAGATATTCCAGAAGCCATGGATTCAACAAGTTCCGATGAAGAACACAACTCAGAATTGGTTTCTAAATACCAAGTTAAATTGAGAGAACCCAAGGTTGCCATAAATCTGAATGAGCCTACACCTTTTGAAGAGTTCCCCGAATTCAAGGTCAAAGTCAGAACTGATAGAGAAAGGGTCAAGGAACTCCAGAAGACAGTGAGACAGTTGAAAAGAGAAAAGACTCATATAGAACAATGGAGTGCTCGTCAGCAAGAAATAATTCAAGGTTTCAAGAAGAAGAGAAAAGAGAAAAGAGCATTGCTAAAAGAAATCAGAGAAATCAACTTCATACTCTATTGGCATAATGTCGTGCTTACCACAAAGCTCAAATAGAAAACTGCCAAAGCTACTGTTGTTATCACACCCTAAAAGTTTCACGATGATTGTTACAATCACAATTTTGATGTTTTTCAAGAAATATGGCAGTGTCTACTTGTTTTGGCCTGTGAAATACAAAGACCTTGAAATGTATGACTAGATCAAACTAATCCCTGTTTTGTAGAATCAAATGTAATGCTGGCAAGATCATACGATATTAAGCTGTTGAACAATGATCTATTTTTGGAATGTAAACGCTCTTTTTGAGATAACCTCCCTAATATATAGATGTTATCTAGATCTAGTCATTAAGAACATTCTAGAAAATAGGATCAGGGGTTTTGTGGATAGTTTAAATAGGCAGAGGAAAGACTGTTGAGGTCGAAAATTTGGAGATCTAGAAGACTTATGTTGAAATTCCCTGTAAGGCATTACTATTCTATTTGGCACTTAATAGCAAAGTCATATGGATGGTTAGACACTCTTTTTTACTCTGTTTTCTTTCTTCATGCTTGAATTCATTATTCATATTGCAATGCATTTGTCTCTTGATGGTTAATTAATACAGTGAAGAATTTACTGTGGAAGTTATTTTCAAGTTTTGATTTCAAGTTGATGGTCTTGTTTCTTTATGATATACTGGGACAAGAATTTATGCGAAGTTGACAAATTGAAAGCTTCATTTTCTCTTTTTCTTATCGGTCTAATCTACCTATGTGACTATCTTTTAACCAGTCAATGGGATATACTTTGTTATGATTTGGATTTTCATGTTACGTTATACCCTTGAGCCAGTTTTCAACCACCTTACTCAAAAAACCAAATCATAAAAAGCCTTTAAAACACTTTGCAATAAACCGATGATGCCCTAGCTTGCCCTCTCACAGTCAAGTGCAACTTTAGGGACTAACATTAGGAAAACTCATAGAAAAAACATTTTCATTTTTGTTGAAAGGGTTCTTCAAGGAGCAATTTTAAGTGCTTACAAGCATAAATCAATGTATACTTCATATTTCTCACGAAGTATTAAATATATGTTTTCTACACGAAAAATAAATAAAAATTAGAAATATATATATATTTCCAGTTAACATATCCTAGGGGAAACTTCTCGATCACTTCTCCTCATTTTAAGGATGATACCCAAGTTAAACCCTAGATTTTTCAAGGAACAAGGCCATGTCAACAACTCATGAATAGAGCATATGTAGCTCATCAACAATCGGCCCATTAAGAGAAAACATGTCACAAAGTGGAATTTGAACCTAGGTGAGGAAGGTAACAACTTTTCCTCACAACCACTTGTTGCACATGGAATAATACCCCCCTATGAAAAAGTTAAAATTGTGACTGAGTTTTAATATCTAGAGCTCATATATGGGCTTAAAGTTGTGATTAGTTTTGGATACCATGTGGCCCTTCTTTGGTACCCTTGGCAATTACCAGATAGTGATATTGTGTAACATTCCCCCAGCCCAATCGAGGGACATTTCGGTGTAGAATACACATAAAAATGAAATTTCTGCTAACTAAAGTAATTCTTTTATTGTTAGTTGATTTCCTGTAGTTTGCAGCTACGATTTAAAACAAGTTTTGCTATTGTATGTCACCATAAAATAGATGCATCTAAAGCAGACCAAATTAACTTGAATGCAACTTAATCATTCACACAACAACATATAAATCATTCTTAAATACAAAGCGTTCATGCACAACAATAACACATGTGAATAACACGACAACAAGATATAACATTTATCTTTCGAATATGTTGTGCATCCTACTGCTTGGGACGAACGTTCCACCCAACCATAGACTGATTGTTCCAATTCTCAACAACCAGACACCCTCGAGATGAGGCTTGTAATCCAAAAAATAGGGTGGTCTCTCATAGTCCACTTGCAACTCATAAAACTCATAACCCAACTGATATTCTCCTACAACTATCCCAATTTTTCTACCATCTCTCTTCCTCCTGACCTGCCTAACCCAAGGAATGCACCATTCGTTTATTAGGGATAACCCAAGGGATGTGCCATCTGTTTATCAGGATTAACCCAAGGAATGTGCCATTCGTTTATGAGGGTCTCTCTGGCATATGTAGCTAGGAATCTCTCAGCTGGGAACTCAAGGGAATTTGCTGCTAAAAATACTACCAACAAACGAACAACAAACACTTGTTGTTACAGTGCAACTCACTCTGGAGTTCACTCTTCAGGCCTTACAATATGGCTCTTCAATCTTCATCTCTAAAATGCTCCAAATATGTTCCAACTTTCTCTAGAATTCGCCCTCCATGGCTGCACCAGCTTCAAGCTCTCTTTCTTGCTCTCTACTTTCTCTCATGCACACAAACTTCATGTCTAAGAACTATTGTCCCAACCCCTATGAATTTTCTCCCTTTGGCTTGCCTTTCTTGACTCACACTCTTCCCCAAGATGATTGTAATCAACCCCCATGTTCCCAATAACTCTGGGATGTGACCACTCACACCCACCTCTTACATGTATTCAATGATTGGATTTGGGAACACTCAATTAGAAATTGGAAGGTTCATATACAAATGATAATTTTAGGAAAATGGGTTGAACTAATATACATGGGTATTTCCCCCTTGGAATCCTCTTGGCCATTATCCTAGACACTTCCCCCTCTTGTGGATTAATTCAGCCCCTGTCTCTTGTCCATGTCTCATAGTAGCTGGCATCACATTTTATTATTAAAACATAGAGATACAATTCACATATTACATCGCTTGGTTGTAGCCACATATTATATCCACATAAGCATGAATTAAACTAGGGATTATAGTAGGGATATCACATTCCCCCTACTCTACAATTGTGCATCGTCCTTGGTGCACATTACGTCGATATACATATATGCAAATTTGCATCACAATACTTAGAAATAAAATTCTATAATTTCACAACTCCAGTAGTAGTTCCAACCATAATCTCATGTTCCTCTCAACTCGTTCACCCAAGGAATGAACCATTCGTTTATCAAGGCTAACCCAAGGGATGTACCATCCATTTATCATGGTTAACCCAAGGAATGAACCATTCTTTTATCAAGGTCCCCAACATAGTTGGCTAGGACTATGAGATGTGGTTCTAGAACTCTAGCTACTCAAAATGGAGTCTAGCATTATGTTTTCTTCAAAATTGTCAAAAATTTGCGGGTACTTTGCCCGCATGTTTTCCTCATGCTCCCATGTAGCATATTCAGGACCGTAGCAGGTCCATCGAACCTTTACTAGCCCTATGGATTTTTTCCTGAGAACTTTGACTTTCTGGTCCAGGATGCGTATTGGTTCCACCCATAAATCACCTTCATGCTCCACCTGGATCACATTCCAATCAATTATGTGGTTAGGATCATGTACATAATTCTTTAATAATGATACATGAAATACATTATGCACTCTCATGGATGCAGGAAATGCTAGCATGTATGCAACTAGCCTTATCTTTCTAATATTTCAAAAGGTTGACAATATCTCGCTGCCAACTTCAGGTAACTTCCTAATCTTAACAAACTTCTCTTTGCCTTCACTTTCAAAAACACATGTTTGCCCACTTTAAAGTCTCTAAAAACTCTATTCTTGTCTGCATAACTTTTCTCCCTATCCTGGGCAACGTTTAAATTATGCTTTATCCTTGTCATCTTCTCTTCCTTTTCCTTCAACAAATCTAGCCCAACAACTGCTCTATTTGCTGGATTATCCCAACTCATTGGAGTGTTACATTTTCTACCATATAATGCTTCAAATGGACTCATTTTCAATGAGGCTTGATACCCATTGTTGTAGGCAAATTCAACTAAATGAATATAATCTTCCCACTTTGATGGTTGATCCATCACAAAAATTCTAAGCATTTCCTCAATTATCCTATTAGCCCTCTCTATTTTCCCATCCAACTTTGGATGATACACTGTGCTAGGATTTAAATTAATCCCAAAGTATTTGAAAAAACCTTTCCAAAAATTTGAAGTAAATTTTGGATCTCTATCTCAAACTATTGTCTTAGGCACTCCATGTAACATGGAAACTTCCTTTATGAAAATCTTAGCAATATTTCTTGCCTTATGTGTGGTCTTCACTGGAATAAAATGTGTCGCTTTAGTTAATTTATCCACCACCACCATGATGGAATCGTGTTGCTTCACTGTTCTAGGAAGATTTGTGATAAAATCAACCGTAAATACTTCCCATTTCCATTTTGGAATAGGAAATGGCTGCAATAACCCAACTGGATACCTATGCTTAGTCTTCACTTTCTGGCACTCTAGACATCTGACTATGTAATTAACCACTTCTTTCTTCATTCCCGGCCAAAAGTATTAGCTTCTTACTATTGCAATTGTCTTATGATATCCTAGGTTTCCAACATACGACACATTATGCATTCCTTAAGAACTGTGTTTTTCAGCTCACTAGAATTCAACACATACACATTGCCTTTGTACATGAGAATCCCATCTTCCTTCAACTCATAACAATTAAATTTCTGCTGAAAATTTTCTCGTTGTAATGTTTCTTTTATTTTCACATATTGTTGATCCGAATTTGTTGTTGCAATAATTTAATCTTTCAGACCTATCCTGTACATGTTGATGGCTGCCACATGCACTTCATGAGCTCTCATGCTGAGTGCATCAACCACTTGATTTTCTTTGCCTTTTATATTCTTAATTTCAAAGTCATATTCACTCTGAAATTTCAACCATCCAGTTTGTCTAGCATTTAGTGTTGGTTGTCCAAACAAATGTTTCAAACCACAGCAGTATGCTCTTAGCTTGAATTTCTTACCCATAAGGTAATGCCTCCACATTTTTAATGCATGTACAATAACTCCCGACTCTATATCATGTGTGACATAATTTCTCTCATGCTCTTTTAGTTTTCTAGATTCATAACATACCACATGATCCTTTTGACTAAGAACTCCACCAAGCCCTTCTTTGCATGCATCAGTTCACACAACAAAATCTTCATCCGAGTTTGCAATACTCAATATTGGTGCACTTGTCAAGATGTCTTTCAGCTGCTGAAAGCTCTCTTCACACTTGGAAGTCCATTCAAATTTCACTCCCTTCTTTTGCAAAGAAGTGATTGGGCTTGCAATCTTTCAAAAACCTTTTATGAACCTTGGGTAATAACCGACAAGACCCATGCATGATCTAAATTCTATCACATTCTTGGGCACTGACCATCCTCTAATGGCCTCTATATTCTCAGGATCAACTTCTATCCCTTTCGATGAAATTATATGCCCAAAGTAGTGAATCTTCTTTTGGTAAAAGATGCACTTACTTAGCTTAACATACAACTTATGCTCTCTTAGAACTTGCAAGACCATTCTTAAATGCTGCTCATGCTCCTCTTCTTATTTAGAGTAGATGAGTATATCATCTAGGAACACAATCACAAAATTGTCTAGGTACTCCCTAAACACTCCATTCATCAAACACATAAAAATTGCTATGTCATTTGATATCCCAAATGGCACTACCGTGAATTCATAATGCCCATATCTTGTTCTGAATGTTGTCTTGTTGATGTCTTCTTCCTTTATCCTTACTTGATGATAGTATGATCTCAAGTCAATCTTCGAAAAAAATTCTTGCACCCTTCAGCTGATCAAACAAATCATCAATTCTTGAAAAATGATACTTATTCTTTATGGGGACCTTATTAAGTTGCCTATAATCAATACACAGCTTCAAGGTTCCATATTTCTTCTATACGAAAAGAACCAGGGCTCTCCAAGGTGACACACTAGGGCGTATATACCCATTCTTCAAAATTTCTTCAAGCTGCATATGCAACTCTTTTAGTTATGGTGTGCCCATTCTGTAAGGTGTATTAGACACTAGGGAAGTTCCTAGCTCCAAATCAATAGATAAATCAATGTCTCTCTTTGGTGGTGGTCCCATAATTTCTCTAAAAACATCTTCAAAATCCCTCAAAATTGGATGGTCTTCAATGCTTGCCACTTTGTCTTTGGCCTCCTCCTCCATATGGGCTACAAACATCTAACATCCTTTCATGAAGCTCTTCTTTAACTACATAGCTGGAATCTCTCTAACAACTACAACTCTTGGAATTCCTTGAATCTTGCCTTGCTTCCCTTCCTCATTAAGACATGTGATTGTCTTGTTGTAACAATCTAGGACAACATGATGCTTTTCCAACCAATCCATGCCAATTAGACAATCACATTCATGTCTATCAGACAATATTTAACTAACACATTTATTTTCCTCTTAGCCCTCGTGACTAACTGAACTAACCAAGATTTCTTATGCTTACTTCTTTGCAAGTGAAGTCTTTCAACAATGTTTGCATTTATGTAACTATGGCTAGCTTTAGAATCAATTAAAATTGTTATGGGATCATTATTGATCTTAACTTCCACTTCAATCATGGGAGATTGATATTCAACTTGCTTACTATCCAAGGCTGCATAAATCCTTGGTATGCTTTTGCCCATATCTTCCATTGTTTCAACCTCTTGAATGTTGTGGATAGTGTAGATTTTAACCTTGTACAATATTTTACTACAAACAAATTTTCAATAAAAGAACATAAAATATATAATGGCAAATAGACACATTACACAGATATTTTTCCCCTGGAAACCCAAACCGGTAAAACCAACATATTATATATTCATTCATTTAGATACATTGTTTACATTACAATGTACATATCGGAGCCAACGACATCAAAAAATCTAACCAATGACCTGGATTATTCAACAACCCTAATTCCTTTAACTAGAAATAGAAAATCATCGGCAAAAACCATGTGCCGAAAAATCGGCCAACAATGGACACAAAAATCAAGGCGACACAAAAAATGAGGCAAAAATATGACACGGTTCCCAAGGCAATTTTTTTCTTCTCGGGGGTGTTGCTCCCAAACCTCCCTGCACGCCCAACAAAACGTAGCAAACACTAACGCTAGTTGTGCAAAGAATATAACACATACCCAAAATTCTCCCATTTGTTGTTTTCTTTGCATACAGGGGGTTATAGAGTTACATAGTCAACAAACCAAGGTAGCAATGCCCATGGATCCTCTACACCAAGAGAACTTCTCAGTGCTCACATTTAACCAGTTTAGCTATTGTCTATAACCATAAAATAGATGCATCTAAAGAACACCAAATTAACATGAATACAACTTAATCATTCACACAACAACATATAAATCATTCTTAAATACACAGAGTTCATGCACAACAATAACACGACAACAAGATATAACACTTATCTTTCGAATCTATTGTGCAACCAACTACTTGGTGTTAAGGTTTAAGCTATTATTATATTTCTTTGTATTTCACTAGATAACAATAGCATAAGATAAGATCACTGAGAAATACACAATCACAAGAGACACATCATTTATCCTGGGAAACCCTCACGGGGGAGAAAACCCAACAAAACTTCCTTATTATAGATAGCCAATACAATGCCAAGAGATAACTCAAACAAATACATAAAGTCCTCTCCCAAGAATGCGCCTCTCTCTCTCTTCTCCAACTGCATCTCTGAAACTTGCTCCTCAAATGAACAAGTGAGTGTGTATCTAAATGAGGCGCTAGCCTCCTTATTTATACAACTCTAGCACGTGTGGAGGTGTCTCTTCACTGGTAGGGACGACTTCTTCTTCTGGGTGGTTATAACCACCTTTAATATATTCCGGGGCCGACTTCTTATTCTGCCTATTACAATTATGGTTTGACCTATTCACAAAAAGGGATTTGTTATTTTACAATAACCGACATGATCAATCCGCAATGGGGATTGATCTAATGAATAATACATCAATAATAATTAGAATACACTTTGCAGTTACATTATTTCAACACTCCCCCTTAACAAGAAGGGTATTCTATAACAACATCAGGCGAGAGAGAGGACAACATTATCAACAACATCAGGTAGGTGAGAGGACAACATCATGTGGGTGAGAGGACAACATCATCAATATCATCTTGGAACACTGACTGGCGTATCTATAAATCATCAGAAGTTTTTCTCATCGGCATCATCGTCATTCTCAAAGGAATGAAATCATCATCTGCATCAATATGGATTAGTATAAAACTAATACATCATCATCACAACATGAGGCTGGTCGCATCATCACAGCACGAGGCTGGCACATCATCATAGCACGAGGTTGGCACACTATACAACAATTAAGCTGGAATCACAATATTGGACTGGCTTTACGTCACAACTATCAAGCTGGAAGCACAATACTTGTCTTGCTTTTCGTCACAACAATCAAGCTGGAAGCACAATACGGGACTAGCTTTATGTCACAGCTATCAAGCTAAAAGCACAATACTCGTCTTTCTTTTCGTCACAACAATAAAGATGGAAGCAAGGTACTAGACTGGATTTACGTCACAACATTTAAGCTAGTAGCACAATGCTAGACATATCTCAACACAACAACTAGACTTCCTTTACGTCACAAAAGTTAAGCTGGAAGCACAATACTAGGCACATCTCATCACAACAACTAGACTTGCTTTACGTCACAATGGTTAAGATGGAAGCACAGTACTAGGCACATCTCATCACAACAACTAGACTTGCTTTACGTCACAGCGGTTAAGCTGGAAGCACAGTACTAGGCACATCTCATCACAACAACTAGACCTGCTTTACATCACAATGGTTAAGCTGGAAGCCCAGTACTAGGCACATCTCATCACAACAACTAGACTT